>SADC01000155.1:0-278058 GCA_004194705.1 Ditylenchus dipsaci | reverse complement strand
CCCGTTCGGACAATGGGGTACGCCAGATTATTACATATATGCAATAAAGTGGTATGAGTTTTTTTTTATACGTCACCCTATAAACTCATACCGATAACTCATACCACTTTTGTACCTCCACGAAGAAAGTGGTATGAGTTATCGGTATGAGTCACAGGGTGGCGTATATTTTTTATTGTGTCGAAATTTGTGGTATATAAGTTTTTTATATAAAACTTTTTCTTGTAAGACTCTTCTAGTACATACTTCCGATACACCTCTGGTAATAACCCTCCGCCTGGGCCGTCATCTACCTTGACATTACACCCAATTTTTGAACAAAATTTTTTGCTTTTCCGTCCCAAGCTGTACAAAAAAAAAACCTTCAGTCCATATATCACAAAGTAAAGAAAATATCGCAAAGATAAAATGCTCAAGAATCCACAAAAAATTTTCAGATGTAAAATCAATTGCCAAAAGCGTCCCTCAAGTATGTGCAACTTTTATTCAGAGCAGGATCCGGTTGTGTGAATTGGTTGTGTGGTGTTTTTTCGGCTTTCAAAGCTTTCATCCGTCATGAATTTACTGAATTTAGTGAAGGCGTTGAAGATCCTTTGGATGACTTGGGCACTCTAAAGCAGATGATGGAACTATTAACAATCGTTAGTGGAAGGGACTACAAAAAAAAACTGCTCAGGAACTGTTCAGCCTGTTTGATGAAAATATGACAATATTGGCGAACAGCAATCAAAGGACTCAGCAGGTAGTTTTGATTTAATGCAGATCTTTTTGAATTCGGGCAGTTTAGGATCTTTTGGTGGCCCGCAAGAGACTCATTTGGTTGGTTTTTTTATTGTATTCTAAGGTAGCTTTTTGCATTCAGGATTATAACAATGATGGCCGTAGGTGTCAATGGCAAAGAGCCAGCAATTCTTGCGATGTTCATGACGATATCTTCGATGGAGAGGTCGTTTCAAGGTCTGTCTTCTTGCTGTTACTATTTTGAATTCTCTGACATTCGGTATTTAGGGTTTGGAAGCTGATGAAGCTTACAGATGCCAACTTGCAAGCTGGTAGAGAGGACAGTGAAAATGTTCAGCTGGAATTTGCCTATCTGTCTATCTCTTGGTAAACTCTTTTTGATAATGTCAAACATTGATAATGTCAGCTTAATATCCTCCACTGAAAACCGGTAAAAATTCAGGACGAATTCAGAAAGGCTTGCATCTCCGATCGGATCCAAAGAGAAAGTCGGGTCCATGAGAAATTAAGTCAGGAGTTTGGTGTTGCCGATGACTCTGCTGCTTTGAAGCTATACGCAATAAAAGTGTAAAAATTGTTTTATAATGCTGGAATCTATTTTCTCTTTTCAGCATTACAAATCTGCAGTATTGGGGCAAAGATAAGAAGCTACTATCTACTACTTTAGCTCTTCTAGACGATCTTACTGTAGCCTTTACAAATGTGAGACGCTTGCTAAAAACTGATGAGATTATACAGTTGCTTGAAAATCATTCGGTAACTTTTTATAATTTTTTGAGTTAACTTATTTTTTCACACTTTTGAATTTGTCTGCTCGAACAACGATGTTCAAATTATTCGGTCGAGGACCAGTTTCTATGCAGCCTTGACTCGTCTTCTGGTGATTCTGCTAATCATACATGTTGTGCTTTTTCAACCCTTTTTACTTTCTTCTAGTCGTCCTGAAAATTAATCAAGTGAAAAGACTCATTACCGGATAAGTGTTCGATGTGGTATCACGTACAAGATGATTCACACCTAACACCCCCCCTCCCCTCATACAATTGCTAAGGCTAAGGCTTACGAATCTGTATGGACTGATGAGCTTTAAATGTCGAAACATGAAAAACTAATATATTATTGTGATTTCCATGCTTGGAAAGTCAGTTGACAACGTAGGTTTCTCAAAATATCATTTGTGTGGAAGAGCTAGTGCTTTAAAGGGTATAAAAGATGGGCAAAGTATACTTCCAGCACCATGAGAAAACTGAGCAGCATTACTGGAACTAATATAGATTAGAAACGTAATGACGCATGGTCAGAATGAGCAAAGATAAATTAAAACCTGGCCGCAGAAATTTCGTCCGACGGAACCACTGAAACATGATTTGTTGCATATTCATATTTTATTGTGAATGTGACAGGGTTTTGAGATCCAACATTGTTGTAAGAATGATTCATATAACAGGATAGATTATCGAAAAAAAATAAAACACAAGAAGTAAACCGACATGTTAAGTGAATTTTACAGCACGTTTTTCCATTTCTCGGTTTTAGTCTGTGCAGCATACTCTTACTATCTTATAAATGAAATATTTTGAGCCATTATTAATACGACAAAAAAACCAAAAAAAAAAGTTATTGAGCAGAAATTTGGTAGATCAGCTAAAAAAGAGAACAACCAAAACGCATATTTTTTATCAAACAATTTAAAAGTGAGTCAATAGGAAAAGTGACTCATTTTTAAATTGCTTTGCTCATGTATTCAAAAATTTAAACCGATTCAAACAATTTTCGAGGGATTTCAAGTACTATTTTCAGACTTTTTTCAAAAAAATTTTGTCATTACTTTTCTCAACCCTATGATTACAATAGAGACAACAAAGCGGTCGAAAAAGTTAATCATCAGAAAATTCCAACGTATGTTAGATTCAGCTGATATAGAATGCTGACAATGGTTTCAATTTTTTGACATGTGTTGGGGAAATCTTGGAGGATTTTGTTTTTAAAATTCAGCAGCAGTAAAAAGTTGTGTTTAAATGTGAGAAGTTGTACTCCGCATATTTTTTTCTGTTAATATAGCTGTTAAAGACTGTCTTAAACTACTTTTCTTCTCAGGTTGTTGAAAATTTAGGTCAGAGTACTTCTTTAAACATGCAAACTCACATCTAGAATTTATTGATACGAATTAAAATTTTTTCGCAGATACAATAAACTTCAAACCTTAACCAGGCAGTTTACAGAATTTTGAGTTGAGAACAAAGCATGCCATTTTTTAATATTCATGGAATCCGCCAAAGCCTTGTGCGGGTTTTTTTTTTCAGTTTTTGTTAGACTGTTTTACTCCAAAAACAAGCACAGTTGTTTCGTTGGCTAGCTACTGCTGTAGTGAAATTAAACTGCAAAGAAAAATAATTACAGGCTATACTGTAACGAGACTCGCTTTTAGTATTGACATATTTTCTATCTCTCGTTGTTTAATGATTTTTATGCATTGATCAATTGTTGTGATCGATAAAATGATTGAATAACTCTAAAAAAAAAGTCGAATGCCACTAAGTACGTGACGAAGTATTCCACAAATAAGGTCGATATTTTTGACTTTTTCTTTATAGTGCTGGTCTTTGGAAACCTCAGGAAGGGCAAGAAGGCGTCCTCCTACATAATGATGATTAGAAATGTACACATGCATAAAAGAAGAGCTCACCATAATCACAAATAATTTTAGATACTTCACGAAAGAGAATCACCGAACGCGTCTTAAATATTGAGTTCTAACAAATATGGACATAACTATATGCGAAAAATTACGAATGCATGTCATAGGTCTGTCTCGATTGTCTGTTAAGTGTAAGCTCAACTACCAATTTCAAGATCGAACTAGTGACATCTGCGACATTTGGCCACGGCTAAATTCATAAATTTAATAAAAAAAAAATTTCAAAGAACTGCACATAGTGCTCAAATATTTAAAGTAAGAAAGTATTTAAAGTATTTACTGCGGTAGCTCCTTGCAGAACGACAAACACTTCAGGGAGGTTAAAGGAACACAATATATGAGACCATAAATATATGAGACCGTCAAATCTCTACAAAGTCCAATAACCGCCAGCCGAACGTGCTGCTGATTAGCTTGAGATAGAGGGGAGGTGGGGGGGGGGCAAATATCTTGTTCAAGTTCTATATTCTGAAAGTAAAAAGGGTTGAAAAAGCACAACATGTATGATTAGCAGAATCACCAGAAGACGAGTCAAGGCTGCATAGAAACTGGTCCTCGACCGAATAATTTGAACATCGTTGTTCGAGCAGACAAATTCAAAAGTGTGAAAAAATAAGTTAACTCAAAAAATTATAAAAAGTTACCGAATGATTTTCAAGCAACTGTATAATCTCATCAGTTTTTAGCAAGCGTCTCACATTTGTAAAGGCTACAGTAAGATCGTCTAGAAGAGCTAAAGTAGTAGATAGTAGCTTCTTATCTTTGCCCCAATACTGCAGATTTGTAATGCTGAAAAGAGAAAATAGATTCCAGCATTATAAAACAATTTTTACACTTTTATTGCGTATAGCTTCAAAGCAGCAGAGTCATCGGCAACACCAAACTCCTGACTTAATTTCTCATGGACCCGACTTTCTCTTTGGATCCGATCGGAGATGCAAGCCTTTCTGAATTCGTCCTGAATTTTTACCGGTTTTCAGTGGAGGATATTAAGCTGACATTATCAATGTTTGACATTATCAAAAAGAGTTACCAAGAGATAGACAGATAGGCAAATTCCAGCTGAACATTTTCACTGTCCTCTCTACCAGCTTGCAAGTTGGCATCTGTAAGCTTCATCAGCTTCCAAACCCTAAATACCGAATGTCAGAGAATTCAAAATAGTAACAGCAAGAAGACAGACCTTGAAACGACCTCTCCATCGAAGATATCGTCATGAACATCGCAAGAATTGCTGGCTCTTTTGCCATTGACACCTACGGCCATCATTGTTATAATCCTGAATGCAAAAAGCTACCTTAGAATACAATAAAAAAACCAACCAAATGAGTCTCTTGCGGGCCACCAAAAGATCCTAAACTGCCCGAATTCAAAAAGATCTGCATTAAATCAAAACTACCTGCTGAGTCCTTTGATTGCTGTTCGCCAATATTGTCATATTTTCATCAAACAGGCTGAACAGTTCCTGAGCAGTTTTTTTTTGTAGTCCCTTCCACTAACGATTGTTAATAGTTCCATCATCTGCTTTAGAGTGCCCAAGTCATCCAAAGGATCTTCAACGCCTTCACTAAATTCAGTAAATTCATGACGGATGAAAGCTTTGAAAGCCGAAAAAACCACCACACAACCAATTCACACAACCGGATCCTGCTCTGAATAAAAGTTGCACATACTTGAGGGACGCTTTCGGCAATTGATTTTACATCTGAAAATTTTTTGTGGATTCTTGAGCATTTTATCTTTGCGATATTTTCTTTACTTTGTGGATATATGGACTGAAAGGTTTTTTTTGTACAGCTTGGGACGGAAAAGCAAAAAAATTTTGTTCAAAAATTGGGTGTAATGTCAAGGTAGATGACGGCCCAGGCGGAGGGTTATTACCAGAGGGTGTATCGGAAGTATGTACTAGAAGAGTCTTACAAGAAAAAAGTTTTATATAAAAAACTTATACCACATAAATTTCGACACAATAAAAAATATACGCCACCCTGTGACTCATACCGATAACTCATACCACTTTCTTCGTGGAGGTACAAAAAGTGGTATGAGTTATCGGTATGAGTTATAGGGTGACGTATAAAAAAAACTCATACCACTTTATTGCATATATGTAATAATCTGGCGTACCCCATTGTCCGAACGGGAGTTTTCTGACCACGGCAAAAAAAAAGATGGACTGAGGTTTTTCAAGAGCCGACTTTTCAGACCGATTAACAAAAAATAGCTGAATCTCATCTTTTATGATTTTTTGCGACATAAATTCATGAAATTGGAATTCCTGTATAATTCTGCGTATGATGTTGATGATTTTCCATGAGAATTCACACAAGTTGATTAATAATCATAAATCAACCCATTTATACTTCGACCTAGCCAGTAGCGTCGTTCAACTAGCGATGAGTTATTCTTCTTTTAAAGCCTCAAATTTTAATAAGACAGTATTACAGTACCACAACCACTACTACGCCTCACAGCTATGTAGCCAAATAGCAACAGTAATTCCAATCGATAGAAATTGCATTTGGCCTGGCTGGAAGGAGGGAAAAATAAAATTAGCAATCTGCCGCACACAAGTGTTTAATTTAGGCAGAGAAACGAGTGAGGGTGGGTACGGTTAGGGAATGCGATGATGGCAGACACTGTGAATCAGGCGGCATTATGATCGGAGAGAATTTACTGAAAACATGGCATATATTGTGTTAGCCAGATTATTTTTACTTGAAAAAATTTATCGGTGAGTAGCAAAAAAAGCTACAAGTTTAAGAAAAAAAATTGAAGGCTTATAATAAGCAGAAAACAGCAGCCAAGTTAATGGGATCTGAATTAGCAGACTGTTATATCAGTTCGTAAAAAAAGTGATGCACCTTGGTGAATATTGACAGGCATAGGCTCTTCAGAATGCTGACATTGTTCATAATCAATATCTGGTTAAGCGACTGGCGAGAAAATGTGACGATAACTGAAAATTAAGGGCATTGTCAAGGCGCCAGAAAAAAAGATCATTTTCGTGTAGTAATGTAAATTTATAATTGCAAAATAGCAATTACAGTTAAAAAAAAACAAGAAAAGGCGCAATTAATTGATTTCTTGACTGAGCTGATGAAAAAAACCGGACCTGAAAAACATAGTCATTTGGAAACTATAAGAAGAAGTAAAACAGCCACATTAGGGATGTGAATGGGGACATTTCTCATCAATTTAGGGACGTTTCACATTTAGGGACATTTTTTAGCAATTTAGGGACATTTCACATTTGTGGATATTTGATATTTTATAAGCTGTTGATAAATTTTGAATATTCAGCATTAGTTTAGTGAAATGAAATTTTATAAGTTTCAATAATTTCAAATTTCCACTTTGCTTATTCGGATAATGACTAATTATGGGATATTTTTGCATTTAATTATTTACTAAAATATAAAGTTACGTATGTGTGGTGTGGTAACATATGAAGACATTGTAACATATCATTAGATAAAATATTTTCGAAGTTTCGAAGAACACGCACCTGGAGTATTCTGGTAAGTCGAATCACTAATAAAAGTGGTTATAGGGTAGGAAAAAAGCTATTCAGGTTTAATTTTCTAAAGGCTTAGGTTATTTACTAAAATATAAAGTTACGTATGTGTGGTGTGGTAACATATGAAGACATTGTAACATATCATTAGATAAAATATTTTCGAAGTTTCGAAGAACACGCACCTGGAGTATTCTGGTAAGTCGAATCACTAATAAAAGTGGTTATAGGGTAGGAAAAAAGCTATTCAGGTTTAAAAAAGTGGCCTCAATGGCGCTGTGGGCAATCGTTTTAGTAAATTCCGGTTCAATCTGGAGAATTCGGGGTGAAAATCTAAAATTTAAAAGCACAATCAGTAGAGCTTATAGATGATGAAATAGCCAGTAAAGAGTTTTGCAAAAACATTTTCTGGTCGGAGAAACAGGTTGTCAAAGTAGGTAGTGTCGAGTTATCAAGACTTTCTTAACATTTCTCAACATTCTTTCTTAACATCGTGTTTCTTAACATTTAGTGCACTAAACTTTTTTTTTCTATCCAAGGTCAGTATGAATGAAGAAAATTAGGTGAATAAAGAAAGAAAAAAGAAAAAATAAATAAAATTTTTAAACAATAGGGAGAACCAAGGCAAAATTTAAAAAATACCGGAAAAATCAACAGAGGGTACCAAGACATATTTTTAAAAATTGTGCGTTAATGCATATAGAGCAGGGCTCGGAAACGTTCTTTTTTTCAAAGATTTGCCCTTTATATGAAATCCGAAATCTTTAGAATTTAAGAATAGGTTAATAGTTCCCTTATAGTTCCCTTAAGAAATAGTTCCCTTAAGGAATAGTTCCCTTAAGAATAGTTCCCTTAATAAGAATAGTTCCCTTTTCAACTTTATTATCTGACTTTTTGCGAAAAAAAATCTGGACAATGGTGCGGCTTTATGTTAGTCAGTTTAGTGAAACACCTTATATCTGGCTATCACAGTACCAAATCAAGCAAACAGTTTTGTTTACGAAGCAAAAAATCAGTGTTCACTTTATTTTACCTTGAATAAGGTAGCGTAAAGAGTTTAAAAAGATATAAAATAGCTTAAATATTTGGCCCAAAAATTGGGAAAATGTTTCTTTCCAGATGATCAGAAAATTATAGCAACCGTCGAGATAGCTATAGCAGTAGGCCCAATTGTCCATCATTGCTAACCATAAAAATATAGTGATTGCATTGCAATATTTTTGGCCATGTAAGAGCTAATTACTATTTGCAATTTAACAAAAAACTAAGAATGCAGTAGAAATTGATATTTTGCATGACAATTTTTTTTTAATGGATAGCACTCAACTCTACATATATATAACTTAAAAAAAGTCCTAGCCAATTCAAAAAAAAACTTATAAAACTAGTTCTGTAAAATTGTCAAAATCTCGAGATTTTAACCATCACCACGACTTTTTGATCGCATTTTCATTTATAAAGCCAACTTTTTTGCTTCTTAAAATGACTATTTGACAGAGAACCAAGGTATTTTTTTCCAAAACAAGCGAATGTGTATAGAGCCAATATTAGTTTCAGGAAAATTTTTACAACAAAAATTGGTAAGGAATAGTTGTCAATTCCTGTTAGACCTTTTTTTTTTACTGGTTACTCTAAAGCAATATTTACATGTCTCGAGTGGCTATTTTAATGTCATAGCATAAGAGGTGCATTTATTCTTTATTGCTTTTCACATCTACATATATGCTATTGCACTTAGAATAAGTGAACTCTGTGAAAATTATCTTTTTGTTAATTTAAATAATTCTTTCAATGATTTTCACTGTTATTTGCTTAAATTGACAGGCTGTAAAAAGAAGCGAGCCTCTTCCTAGTCAGGAAATATCCTAAGGCTTGAATTTTAAGGGTAATGCTTTTGGTTCTGATGATAGTGGTATTTTTTTTTATCTGTCTTCGCCCTCCTTAGGACAGTTGTTCCAAACAACCTACGTATTTGGCGACCTTATGCGCAATAAATGTGTAACCACTGATTACTATCCAACGTGCATGTGCACTACAAAAAGAGCAGCCGGCCGAAGGCCTGCTGTTTCCGCTCTTCTTAAAACTCTAAAATCGAGACTCTAATACAGTTATTTAAAGAGTTAAACAGTTATTTACTTGAATTATTATACCGTTCTTTTAAAGTTCCTGTCATCAATTATTATTATACATTTAAGCGTTGAAAGAGAGAATGCGTCAACCAAATACCCGAAAAGCCTTTAAAAGGTTGAGTTAACTTTGTGATGGTCAACACAGCTGATGCAGAAAATGCCTTTAAATATAAATATCAACCTGCTGTCCAGTACATTCCCAGAATTCTTTTCTTAAGTCAGATAACTTATCTATAACAAACAAAAAAAATGCTTAGATTTTAGACAAAAACGGCCACCCTCGGTTGCAAATCAAACAAAAGAGGGAATAGTACAAGAACTTTGCTTACTACTACTCTTCCCCTGATGACATATTCAGCTCAATGCGAGAAGTCTTGGCGCTGAGAAGGAAGACGGTTATTATGCGAAAATCATTTCGCGAGCATTAAAATTTTTGTACCTTATTATGAAAGATATGGAAATACTCTGTTAACTATAAGGTGGTTCAGATTTGACTCCTGTTCCCACTTATCTTGAATCCTCTAATAAGCTGCTTCTCCAACAAAGACAAACTGAACTTAAATTCTCTTCACCAAATTTAAATTTATTTTCGGCCATTGAGTTTCGATTGTTGGTTGCAAGATGCTTTTGGGGGACCTTTTTGGGACTTGCGCTTTCCGGAATGAAAATTCCAGTAGCGACATTTTATTCCAGCAGAGATCAGGCCATGATTACGTTTGGCAGTCGTGATCCTCTCCGATGTAATAGAAAAGGTTGGTTTTACGTTCCAGGCAATTGGACATTTCCTATTCAATTCATAGAGTTTCGAAACAGTAAGGGCATAATAATGAATCCTATTTTTGGAGACTTCGCTTACAAATACGGAGTCAACGATACAGCTCTTATTTCTTTTGCACAAACATCGGCTAAAGTTTAGAATGTGACCTTTTTCTAAAAATGGTCAAAATCAGTTTTTTTAGTTGTGTAACATTGTAAAAAATGCTCAGCATTCATTTTTATTGTTGGGAAAGCCAATTTTTCAAAAAAAAAATTCCACATCCACAGGGGGGTATCATGGTTTTTTAGTCAAAATTTGAAAAATTTAAATTGGCGCCTTTTGAATTTAAAAGGGAATAAGGGCTGTATTGGGAGGGGAAGGGAATAAAAGGGGCCACTAATCACACAAGGGCCACTAACAAGAAGATGTTGAACATAGTTTTGAATACTGGGGCCTACCGCATAAATAAACTCTGGTATGCATGCTTTTTCATGCATCCAGAGTCACTTTCGAGTGATTTGTGTCTAAGGTATGTGGGTGTGCGCATCTCAACTCCAAGCCCCAAGCCCCCTGCGCCCCGAAGGGGGCGCAGGGGGCTTGAGAGTTAGAGATGCGCGCACACACTTACCTTAGACATGATTCCGAGAGGTACTCTTGACCATAAAATGCATATAGAGTCTGTTTTTGCCACGGCCCAGTTGAAAAACATGGTGAGGCAGTCGAAGAATACATATATTTACTTTTATATTGTTCTGCCATAAAAGTGGCCCCCTTTTATTCCCTTCCCCTCCCAATACAGCCCTTATTCCCTTTTAAATTCAAAAGGCGCCAATTTAAATTTTTCAAATTTTGACTAAAAAACCATGATACCCCCCCTGTGGATGTGGAATTTTTTTTTTTTGAAAAATTGGCTTTCCCAACAATAAAAATGAATGCTGAGCATTTTTTACAATGTTACACAACTAAAAAAACTGATTTTGACCATTTTTAGAAAAAGGTCACATTCTAAACTCCAGCCCAAACATCTAGTATCATACCTTATAGATATGCTTCAATAATTGCTCAAATGACAGGAGCTGTACGTTTTGGCGACGATCTAATCGTCCCGTGTAATGCCAGATTCGTTAATATTGTTTTCCATATCGGAAAGTCGAAGATTATTCTGCTTCAGCCTAAAGATTACGTTAGACAGGAAGCCCCTAATAAGTGCACCTTGATGTTTCACGACGGTGATGCTTGGGTGTTGAATGGACAACTGTTTTCAAACTATTGTATTGCTCTTGATACAAGAAACTATATAACAGGATTCACAAATGTTAATTGAGAAATCATGTAGTGCTGGTAAGGTAGTGCCTTTTTTTTTTGAGGGTAGTGCTTTTGGTTTTGGAGGGTAGTGCTTTAGGCTCCGCCCACTCCAGATCAGAAAGTGCCTCATAGGTTTAGGGCGTGCTTTTGGTTTTGAGGGAGTGCTTTAGGCTCCGCCCACACCACATCAGAAAGTGCCTCATAGATTTAGGGCGTGCTTTTGGTTTTGAGGGGAGTGCTTTAGGCTCCGCCCACACCACATCAGAAAGTGCCTCATAGGTTTAGGGCGTCTCTTTGAAAGTGCCCCATAGGTATGGGGCAAAAAGGCGGCATCCTTTGATGAATGGATATTGGCCCAAGTACTACTTGCTTTTTAAATGTCAAAATCACTGTTTTCTGCAAAAATGATCGGCGAAATCGGAATCCTTGCGATATTTTCGACCAGACTGTCAAAACAGAAATGGAAAAATTTTGAAAAAATGGGGCTAAAAAAAGTGTCGGACCCAAGGCGGGAACGAACTTTTGGGAGTGCCATAGTATAGAGGTTTGACTGTACTTGAAAAGCCGTGCATTTAGATATTATACGCTCGTAAAATATCTTTATTGGCCAAAAACACCAATGATAATTTTCAAGATTAGAAAAAGCTAGGTCCTATCTTAAAATAATATCGACTTTTAAGCTTGTTCACCTGTTTTTTTAACTTGTGCTTGGGCATAGGCTAGGCCAACATCCATTAGGATGGACTTACACGTGTTTTTTTTCAGTTCTGCAAACATTTTTTAGTCAGCCCCAACATACACCACTAAACCAATTTAGATGTGAACGAGTGCGATCTGGACGAAGGCATTTGCGCCGAAGGCTCAGAGTGCAAAAATACCCAGGGCAATTTTGAGTGTGAGCGCAGATGTGAATCCGGTTTTCATGCCTCAGCAGATGGAGAATGCATAGATCTGGATGAGTGTTCTTTGGGTCTAGATAATTGTGAGGCTAGCACTGAGTGCTACAATATTGAAGGTTGGGCTACAGTCTAAATTTGCAAACCACAATTCTTTTAGGTTCATTTGAGTGCATTGAGAGCTGTGCTGATGGATTCTACCACAACACTGAGAGCATTTGTGAAGGTAAGCACACTCTAAAGGGGATCGAAAAAATATTCAGACCGGTTGGTTGACCGAAACACGTTTTTTGGCCAATAAACCCAAAACATGAAACCATATTTTCAAAAAAAAACCTATAAACCAAAAATCGGATAAATCGAACTTAGGGAAAAAATGAACAGAACGATGGATTTAAACCGGCTAACTGACCGGAAATTGTCGAAAAACACCAGAACCTAAAAATGAGTTTGAAAAATGGGTTTTTCGAACCGGCCCGTCAAAAAACTGACTGAGTCGTACCCCAGTAAAAACTTTAATTGGGTTGTTCGGTAAATTAATTAAGTTATTTTCAACCTTTTTATGAATTTTTAAATTTTGATATTAACATACAGCAAATGTGAGCCGGCTTCCGCTCTATATCACTGAGCAGAGACGTAGCCAGAAAAATCTGTCATTTTTCCTGCACCATTTTCATGTTTTATAGTATTCTTGATTAACATTTTTTTCGAAAGATCTGACGGGGGGGGGGGGAGATATAGCCCCCTCAGCCCTCCTTGGCAACACCCATGCCACTGAGCCACCAAGACTTTTTACAGTCGAACCTGGATACAACACCACCCCGATTGTTTTCCGATATTATTTTTTCCGAGTATATACTCGAGATTTTAATTATGATAAAAACTAGACTAAAATTGATCAAGACTTTCAAATTCCTGAGACGGGACAGATTATCAAAAGTCGAGACGGGACGATTAATCCGGATAGCAGAAAATTACTCCGGGACCGGACAGCTGGAAAAAAATTTTCGGGAAAAGTTCCGGGCGGGAATTACATATAAAACCCCTTCGAGACGGGATGGGAGTCGACGGGAGTCCCATCCCATCACCATCTCTAGTCAAAACCCCGACTAAAAAGACAGCCACACAATTCAGACATCAATGAGTGTCAGCTGGACGACCCTTGCAATCAACCAATGTTTTGTGAAAACTTGTTAGGCAGTTTCAAATGTCTGTGTCCTGCTGGTTTTCCAATTGCTAATGACACTTGCCAAGGTTCCTTTCCATACAAAATATTATTATTTCTTGTAAATATCTTGTTTAACAGGCATCTCCATGGACCCTCTGAACCCCCTTAAAAGTATGGAATACAGCTCTGAGCCAGAAGAAGGCAACTGTCCCAGTGGTTTTATGTGGGACTCAGGCCAGAGTGTTTGTGCCGACCTGGATGAGTGTGCCTTTGATGCACCCTGTCAATTCGACTGCACCAATACGGCAGGAACCTATGAATGCTCTTGTCCAGATGGTTATGCCCTCAATGACCAGGGCCAATGCATAGGTAGGTGTCAGTAAATATTTTTTGGCTGTAACTGAAATTACCCAGGGAATTTCTGAATTTCCCCACTAAATTAATCAATTCCCGCACTAAATTTAAATTTATCTCAAAACACTGAATTTTTCCACTAAATTTCTGATTTTCCCCACTAAATATTCACAAAAGAAAATTTTTACAGACATCATTTCATTCAGAGTGTTTTTAGGAAAATTAAGAGAAATTGATGTCGTAGGTTACAAATTTGACAAAATATGCCTTGGTCCTCCAAGCCCAAGCCTAGAGCGGCCCTCCCCGTTGATTTTTTCGAGGTTTTTTTTCAAATTTTGCCTTAGTCCCCCTGTTGGGTCAAAAGTTTTATTTTTTCAAAAAATTTTATTTTCCTAATTTTTTGCATTTTTCGCTGGAAAAAAATATTTTTGAGGCAATAAATGTTAGGAAATGCTATTTATTTATTCATTATTTAAGAGACAACGTTTGTCCTGCAGAAATCAGTGGCTTTGCAAGCATTAAAATCGACTATTAGCCTATCATTGTTAGTAGATAACATCGTGAAACACTTAGGTAATAATAGAACACAAGAAAAAAGTTTTAAAAAAAGCCAAAACATAAGAAAAAAATTAAAAAGAAATCAACAGGGAGGACCAAGGCATATTTTTTTAGGGTGGGCGCGAATGCGTATAGAGCAGGGCTTCCAAATCAAAATTTCAAAATAAAGAACATTTTTATAAAATACAGAAAATTTGGTCGAAAAGTATAATTTTATCGAGTGCTTGTTGGGCCTTGAGGGCTGAAAATAAAGATTTTGACGTTACATCTCAAACATTCTAAAGATTTGAGGTCCCAAATAAAGGACAAATCTTTAAATAAAAAATGTTTGGAAGCCCTGGTATAGAGCCAAAATTTTTTAGACATCAACGAATGTGATGCGGAATCAGCTTGTGATGAGGGTGAGGTTTGTTTCAACCAACTGGGAGAGTATTCCTGCATTCGAAACCCATGTCCCAGGAACTATCGACTGGACCATCTCAAGTTAGAGCATTGCTAAGTGCCCACACAGCTCAAAAAATAATTATTATGCAATATTTAGAGCCCAATGTCTGCCCAGATGCCAGAACTGTTCGGACGTTCCGATAAATTTGCACATGTTGGCTGTGCCTAAGGGCCTGGGTGCAGATACTCCCCTGGTCCGACTTTCAGCACATGATAAGGCTGGAAGGGTGCTTCGCAACACCAACTTCCACATAATGGCTGATAAAATGGAGGGGACCAGGGGGCTGGTTCCCCATACTAATGGACCCTACCACTCACCTCTGCCTTTTTACTTGAAGACCAAGAAGGGCAGAGCCACAGTGCACAACCAACTGAAGTTATTGGCTGGCTCGCTCCACAAAATACCTATAAGGTCAAGTTCTATGAACAAAGAGGGAGGTGGTCACATGAACAAATATCAAACTAATTTCTTGGTGTTTGTAGCTGTTTCCAAATATCCTTTTTGATAATTATATTTTGTTTTTGTTGAACTGTTTGATAGTCCAAGATTAAATGAATATTTTATTGACAGTATATGAATTAAAATAAAGACAGGGATGGAAATGGTACTTTCTAAAAAATCTTCCTTCTACGAATCTAAACACTTTTGGACCTTATTCGGTTTAGGGGGATAGCACCGATTTTTTTACTATATATATTTTTATGTTCATTATAATAATCATAGTTATTTTGATATTGGTTTATTAGTAATTACAAAAATTATGCTGATTAAGGTGATTATGGTCAATTTAATCACCTAAATCCACAACGTGTCAAAACCATATATGCTGTCAAGTTGACATGTGTACAATGTGTAGCTTACAGTGTCTACTGCACATTGGCATTGTGTTTTTGAATTTTTTGCTGAATATTCGAATTTTTAATTAAGGTTGTATAATTCTCCGAAAACATAAAAATCGGAGAATTCTCCGGAGAATCCTCCGAGAATTCTCTCGAGTATATGGAGGATTTAATAAGGGAAAACTGGAAATTCCGGAGAATTTCGGAGAATTCTCCGAAATTCCGGAGAATTGTACAACCCTATTTTTAATGCTTCTTTTTAATTTTTTGCAATTTTTTGATTTTATTACATAATAGATCATTCGTAATGGTTGTCGTCATCAATTATCGAAGTTTCATCTAGCGGAAAACAATTCGTGGCTAGAATTTTTTTGAAAACAGCATTTCAAGTGCAATTTTTGGTGTTTAATTGTTCAACTATAATTCAGCATCATTTGCTCGCTTTCGATAGCCTTTTATTTCCTGATTTTTTCTGCACGTTTTTATGGTCTCTTTCATCAAAAAAACCCCGGAAATGTCGTAAAATTCGGTGAAAAATATACCAGCAAAATTTTGCCAAAAAATGGATCCGCTGCTTAAACAAGTAGCCACTCTGTCAAATAAGTAGATAAATTTTATTTTAAAACACCATTCGATAGCCCAGAAAAAGAGCTACAATTTGTAAAGACTCACTTTTTTTCATAGAGTTGCGAGGGAGATATCGATAAAAGCATTCTGCAAATCAATCTCTACAAGCATTAATTCAAAACAAAGTTAATGAAATGAACAGAATTTGGATGTGTAATAAAGAAAATAAAAACACAGAAAGATGAATGTAAAACTTAGCTTTTGATTGATATAACACGCCTCAAAAAGAACTTTTTTTCTGACTTTGGGGGTAAAACGGTGTTTTTTTCCCGCCCAAAAAATGGGACAGAAAATGACTCATTTTGAGTGGGTGGTCATCCTGACTCAGTTTTTGCCCCGATTTTTCTAGTCATTTTTGGGTCAAAAACTTGGGTCAAAAAAACCGTTTTACCCCCCAAAGTCAGAAAAAAAAGTTCTTTTTAAGGCGTGTTATATAATATGTTTAAAATTAAACATATAAAATTTGTTTCAAAAAATGAAAATTAGGGATGCAACGCTTATCGTTTGGTCTCGACACGAAACTATTAATTTCAAACTGAATTTTAACTTGTATCTAGGGTTGATTGGTAATTACCCAGAAAATACTTTTCAGGCCTTATTTCTTCGTAATTACTTGGGTAATTAACCGCAATCACCCGGGTAATTACCCAGAGAAATACTTTTTCCGGAGAATTACCCAACCCTACTTGTATTTGACGTTTGACACGCTGTGAATCAACTCGGTCATTCTAAAAAAAGTGGTGGATTGAAACTGGTGGCCCTCTTTTGGATGAAACTTCAAAACATTGTTTGATCCCTTACGAAGATAAGTAATAATAGCATACAAAGTGCAGTGAAAAAAAAATAGACAATAAAATGTAGAGAAATTTCGGCTCTATATGCATTCGCATCTCTGGAAAAAAAAGATGCCTCGGTCCCCCTGTTTTTTTTTGAATTTTTATTTTTATTTTTTTAAAGTTGGATTCGAACATAGTTTTGTTAACTGGGGCCTACCGCATATATAAACTCTGGTATGCATGTTTTTTCATGCATCCAGAGGCACTTTCGAGTGATTTGCGTCTAAGGTATGTGGGTGTGCGCATCTCAACTCCAAGCCCTTCGGGGCGCAGGGGGCTTGGTTGGTTAGAGATGCGCGCACGGGATAAAATTTTAGAAACAGACCTCGCATCTCACACTTCGCACGTCCATTGTGGCCAAGGCATAAAACTAATATTCTATTGCAGAAATTCCTGGCATCAAAACTCCAGCTGAGCAGCTGAAAGTGGTGGAGGGCAAAGAGCAGCGGTTGGAATGCATAGTCACTGGAATACCATTGCCCAAGGTTGAATGGCGTCGTAATGGAGATCCTATGGATGATGGACGTGATCATCACACTTCCACAGCTGGCAATTCACACTTTCTGCACATTCATAACACCAATATTTCCGATGCTGGTCGGTACAGCTGTGTGGCAACCAATAGAGCTGGTGAGACACGGCAGAATATTCAACTCAATGTTTTGGGTATTTTTTATATGTGATTTTTTGAGAAGGTCAACTTCTTGTATTTAGTCCCTCCCACGATTGGCGATGGAGAGCGAATAATGAAAGTTGCTGAAGGCAGTCAACTGGCTCTAGATTGCTTGGTAATGGAGTTGAAAATTATCACAAAAAAGTTACTTGGTCGCTACTCGAGTATGTAGTGAACTCGAGACTTTTTTGGGGGAGGAGAAAAACGGGCCATTTCAAATTGGGCCAATTCAATTTGGGCCATTTTCAAATTGGGCCATTTCAAATTGCGCCAATGCAAATTGCGACATTTCTAATTGGGCCATTTTCAAATCGGTCCAATGCAAATCGGGCCAATTTCAAAATGGGCCACGATTTTGAATCAAACAACAGTTAAAAAATTGCCATTAAGTTGGCCTAATTGGTAAAACGACACTTGGAGCTGGGGACACTTGGAGCTGGACAGTTGGAGCTGGTTTTATAAAGAACACTTGGAGCTGGACAGTTGGAGCTGGTTTTTTCAAATTTAGCCCCAATGTGGTTTAATTAATTTAACTAAATTTGAAAAAACCAGCTCCAAGTGTCCCCAGCTCCAAGTGTCCTAGCCCCGGCCTAATTTGCATTGGCTTAATTTGAAATGGCACAATTTGCATTGGCGCAATTTGAAACGGCGCAATTTGAAAATGGCCCAAATTGAATTGGCCCAATTTGAAGTGGCTCGTTCTTCTCCTCCCCCTTTTTTGCCAGTTCCCAAAAAAATTGCTATGAATTTTTAAAATTCCGCTCCTAAAATTAGTTGTATTCTCATCTTTTTTAATCCCGACAACTTTTTCGTGATCTTGAAATTTTGTCCTATCTCGTTTTTTTGGCCGAAAATCCCATCCCGAAATTCTGTCTAAAGCCACTTTCTGTCTCTAAGAGTCCTAGAACAAATAGATCGGCTGTGGAACAGAGACTTTCAAAGTCTGATTCTGGCAAACATCCAAATTATTATCTTTTAGTCGCTCTTAACTTTTTCCCACGTCTAGCCAATTTTGTTCCAGGCAAAAGGCCATCCAACACCAGAGATTGTTTGGCGCAAGAATGGTGCTACTATAACTCCTACTTTGAAAACACGATTATTGCTCGAAAATCTGACGAGTGGGGAGAACGGGAGGTATATAGAATAATAATTATTTATATTTCTACTAAATCTTTCTAACTAACAGGTACACCTGTGAAGCAACCAACGAGGCTGGAACAGCAGTTGCAGACTTTGTGGTGGAAGTACTGATCAAGCCCAGGATGAAGGATCACAGTGCAGAATTGAGGGTGGTCGAAGGTGAAAGGGCCAAGTTGGACTGCAAAGCTGACGGCTACCCTGAGCCTACCATCAAGTTGGCCAAAAAGTTATTATTAAGTGCTTTCTGTAAAATGGCTTATTTGCAGATGGATGCGGGGTGGACGCCCCATCACTGACATGACTAACTTTATACTCTCGCCTCGGGGTGAAACCCTCATGATTTTGAGAACCAAACGGTCTGATGGAGGCGCTTACTCATGCAATGTCAAGAATTCAGCTGGAGAAATCGGTCAGATTTTGATTTTTTCTTTATCGGAAACCAAAATGTTATTTTTTTGCTTTTAGAAGCGCCCTTCACTGTCATCGTTCTGACAGCACCGCATATAGAGCAAACTATTGATCAGAATCCTCGTGTGATCAACAACAATTCCATTGTGTTAGATTGCCCTATTTTAGGGCATCCTAGGCCCGAAGTTGTTTGGTTAGTCATATTTTTGAAGGCAATGCTCTTTTCGCTTTTTAGTCAAAATCACAGGGGCTGGTCAAGACTGTCAAAATATACAAGACTTTCACAAAGATTTTTTTGAACAAAGTGAAAATGGTGGGTTTGATAGAAGAAAACAGAACAAGGCAACAAAGTGACCAATGTTTCTGTCTGAAAGTGTGCGAAGGGTATGCCTCTCTAATCCGAATTCGGGCACTTTTGGGGGAAACATGAGTCACATTTTTACCCACTTTACTTTTAAATTTAAACTTCTGTCTCTCTCGGTTTGAGAGTCTCGGACTCCCCTTTAAATCTCAAAAAAAAAGGATTATACGTGGCGTGTTATATTATACCAATAATGAGCTAATGTTTCTTTCTATGATGTTTCTCCATTTCGGAAGATTTCTGTCAAAAAGATAATTAAATTATCAAAAATTATCATCCGAAAAACGCAAAAATTTTCAGAACCTGAAATCAGTCTACTGGCCGTTTTACAACCCCAGTCCGAACTTTCTGTAAAATACCAATTTTAGGATGAAAGAAGGGAAAATACTTACATATGATCTCAACATGGTAAAAGAAGGCCAAAACAATCTCAAAATTCATCGAATCTCTGTGTCTGACGCCGGTCGGTACACCTGCTTTGCCAAAAATGAAGTGGGCTCTCTCAACACCGACTACCAACTTGAAGTTCTGGGTTAGTCTTTTAGTGGCCTTCTCATTTTTAACTTTCAATAAACTTCAAATCCTTCTAAAATACATTTTTAGCCCCTCCAAAGTTTGGGGCCGAAGGTCAGCGAATATTCGAGGTGGTGGAAGGCGACTCTGTGACCATCAGCTGTCCTGTAGAGGCAGTTCCTTTGCCTGAAATCGAATGGTTACGAGGTGTGAATCCCATTTACAGCTCTGACAATGTTCGGGTTTCCGAAGAGTCTAAGGTTAGTTGAGTTTGGTGAAGAATCGAGTCCTATTTTGCCTTGATCCTCTCGCTGTTTTTTAAGGCTCGATGCACACTCCTGCGAAACAAACTTTCAAACATTTTCAGACCAACTGTTTTAATTTTGACTTGTTGACATTTTGTACTCAAATGACCGTTAGAATTCAGCAAACTTTTTGAAAATAATAAATCTCAAAGTTCGTAGGGTGTTTCAAGAAATTCCCAGGATTTCAAATGGGCATAACTTTTTTATAGAGCGTTTTTTCGAAATTCTGTTTTCACAGATCAATTTTTCTCGCCGACAATATTTGTTCAGTAAAAAATGTCAAAAACGCGATTTTGCTTGGTCCCCCTGTACTTTTGGTCCTGGTCTGTGGGTGGCCCCTGGATGGCCAAAACCCAAACCACAGCTGGGCCAAGTAAAATAATGTTTTTTTTTCACATTTTACACTAAACAAATATTGTCGGCGAGAAAAATTGATCTGTGAAAACAGAATTTCGAAAAACGCTCCATAAAAAAAGCTATGCACATTTTAAATCCTGGGAATTTCTTGAAACACCCTGTATTTTAGGAAAATAAGAAAAAGCAAGTTGCGGGACACAATGTTTGCAAGTTTGTGGGGAGGGCCTAAGGGAGCCTAAAAAGAATTGGTCCTCCGCCCTGTTTTTGGAAAATTTAGTTTTTTCAACAACAATGGGTTAGACCAAGGCGAAAATGGGATATGTACCGGCCAGTTTTCTCAATATGAGTACTTTCACCCCTCAATTTTATTAGTTTAGAAAGTGACCATTGTGAAGACTACACTGCATGATGGAGGCAAGTACACCTGCAAGGCTACCAACATAGCCGGATCTACAGACATAGATTTAATCCTAAAAGTGCTAGTGCCACCAACCATTGACAAGTCCAATCTAATCAGCAATCCACTGGCTATTTTTGGGCGCGAAATATTTTTGGAGTGTCCAGCTTCCGGTATTCCTCAGCCAACTATTCTGTGGACTAGGGATGGGGTGGTGATTGATGTGGAGAACAGTGATGAAGGCAAATATTCACTGCATCAGGTAATTTTTCACAAATAATTAAGGCTCGCGTTTTTAAGAGTCTACCCATTGAAAATATTTTCACAGTAATTTTCAACCACCAACAGATCATGGACATTATTCTTTCGGTTGGGCTACCACTTGGGAATAAGTAATAAAAACAAGAACGTAGCGGGAATAATGTCGGTAGCTGAATGGTAGAGTAACTGGTGCCTGTGTGATTTCCTCTAGGGTTCGATCCCTAATCGAGGCAAAGCTCTTTTGTGAATTCAGTTTACCCATATATTAGGTGGTGCTCATCCAACTTTTTAACAAAAGCCTTATTTTTAGAGCAACCAGTCTTTTGGTATCAACAAGATCGAAGCATCCGACCAGGGCAAATATACCTGTGAAGTACAGAACAAGGGAGGTAAAACCTCTGAACAGTTCATGGTCGAAGTTTTGGGTAGGCGATTGAGTTTCTGAAAGTCATTTTTTTACCTATACAATTCAGAACCCCCACAAATGGAAACCACTGAGCCACAGAAGTTGACCAAAAGAGAAGGCGATTTGTTGACTTTGGTGTGTCCAGTCAAGAATGAAGATGTGGAAGTGGACAGTGAACTTCGTGTAACCTGGACCAAGGATGGAAGGCCCCTGGAACCAACTGACTCACTTAATTATGAGGTAAATTCAGAATTTAAAATAAATTTTCGATATTTTTTTGGCATTGAGGCGTTTGGCCCTTTTCCGATTTTTTCAATTTCGCCTTTTCCTGGCGTTCTGGTTTTCCATGTTCTTATGGCAGAAAATTTTAATTTTTTCAATTTGGAAAAAGCCTTATAGGCAGAGTGGGGCAGAGGATGTTAAGATGTTAAGAAAATTGTGTCCCAAACCGCAATAAATCCCGAAAAAACAAAAACCCCAAAATGGCGCTAATTTGAAAAAATGGGCCAGAAAGTGCACAAAATTTTTACCATTTTTCCCAATTGCAGATCACCAACGAAGGACGTCGATTGCAACTGACAAGCAGCTCCATCTCCGATGCCGGCCACTACAAATGTGTTGCGTCCAACCGAGCTGGACAGTCCCACGTCAAGTTCCATGTGGAGATCCTATGTACGCACATGGCTTCTGAGTTTTGTCGACAATTAGAGCATAGGCACATGATTGAGTACAAAAAAGACTATGACCGGCGACGACATATCTACGAAAGCCAGGCCACCAGACGGCGCGAAACCCATTTTGGTCGGCAAAAATCTACTAACACAGACCCCGAAGACCGCTCGACGGTCTTAAAAAAAGTCCACAAGAGGACTACTGCCACCCCAAGAACTTTTATGACCCCTCAACCACGGAAAAGTTTTGAGAATTTCCCTGTCCAGCCCACTTACGCCGACTTTTCCGTGGAGTTCGATCCACTAATACCCACTTTACAGCCGCCTATATCTCCAACTGGACTGGTCTACCCAGTCAATGGTCACAGGATTTACGATTATCTAACACTAAACTCGAGTCCTGTTGTGCCTAACAGAAGATATAGGGTGTATAGTGCGCCCTCAGGGCTGGTGCACAGAGATGTGGCTGAGACCAGACTGATGAAACCACTGGGAAACAGGTACTTCAGCACTGAAGTGCAGTATTCTGGACCTGGTCAAGGGTTTGTGGGCACTCTTAAGGCCAGAAAACATGTGAATAACCTGAGAGCCAACCTCAAGACATTGTTGAAGAAAAGGAGAAGAAGGCACCATTTTGCAATGGATGATTTGTATTCTTCGTTTTTTGTCTCTTCTAATTCTTCCGTTATAAGTGCTTAAAATTCAGATTACAGGGAAAATGTTTCAACGAAACAATTTTTTGTTTGGGATTTTTAGGTCAGTAAGAAAGGTATATGTTTAATCTTTGTTGGGCAATATTTTTAGATTCTTTTTTATCAAACAATCGAACTTGGATATAACCACACCGCAAAAAGTTCGTTCCACCTATGGTCCGACACTTTTTACTTCTATTTTTGAAGAGGCTCAAATCAAAAACACCACTAAAATATACAAACCCCTCAAATTTAAACTTTATCCCTCCAATTAAACTTTCATCCCTCAAATTTTTTACCCGTCGAATTCGGATTTTTGAACAAAGGTTACCGTATTTCCTCTAATTGCCGCCCCCCCCTAACTTCAAGTGGTTCAAAATTCGTGTTTTCATTAAATGTTTGAGCTGTGTAAAAAGTGCCTGCGAGGGATTTCAAAAATCTAACAGGCACTTTTTACACAGCTCAAACAGTAAATGAAAACACGAGTTTTGAACCACTTGAAGTTTGAAAAAATTGCATGATTCTAATTACCGCCCCGGGCGGTAATTAGAGGAAATACGGTAGTTTAAATTTTCTCTCCTAGGTTTTGGCTGTAATTAAGCTCTAATAGTTTTACCTTTCTTACTGACCTAAAAATCCCAAACAAAAAATTGTTTCGTTGAAACATTTTCCCTGTAATCTGAATTTTAAGCCCTTATAACGGAAGAATTAGAAGAGACAAAAAACGAAGAATACAAATCATCCATTGCAAAATGGTGCCTTCTTCTCCTTTTCTTCAACAATGTCTTGAGGTTGGCTCTCAGGTTATTCACATGTTTTCTGGCCTTAAGAGTGCCCACAAACCCTTGACCAGGTCCAGAATACTGCACTTCAGTGCTGAAGTACCTGTTTCCCAGTGGTTTCATCAGTCTGGTCTCAGCCACATCTCTGTGCACCAGCCCTGAGGGCGCACTATACACCCTATATCTTCTGTTAGGCACAACAGGACTCGAGTTTAGTGTTAGATAATCGTAAATCCTGTGACCATTGACTGGGTAGACCAGTCCAGTTGGAGATATAGGCGGCTGTAAAGTGGGTATTAGTGGATCGAACTCCACGGAAAAGTCGGCGTAAGTGGGCTGGACAGGGAAATTCTCAAAACTTTTCCGTGGTTGAGGGGTCATAAAAGTTCTTGGGGTGGCAGTAGTCCTCTTGTGGACTTTTTTTAAGACCGTCGAGCGGTCTTCGGGGTCTGTGTTAGTAGATTTTTGCCGACCAAAATGGGTTTCGCGCCGTCTGGTGGCCTGGCTTTCGTAGATATGTCGTCGCCGGTCATAGTCTTTTTTGTACTCAATCATGTGCCTATGCTCTAATTGTCGACAAAACTCAGAAGCCATGTGCGTACATAGGATCTCCACATGGAACTTGACGTGGGACTGTCCAGCTCGGTTGGACGCAACACATTTGTAGTGGCCGGCATCGGAGATGGAGCTGCTTGTCAGTTGCAATCGACGTCCTTCGTTGGTGATCTGCAATTGGGAAAAATGGTAAAAATTTTGTGCACTTTCTGGCCCATTTTTTCAAATTAGCGCCATTTTGGGGTTTTTGTTTTTTCGGGATTTATTGCGGTTTGGGACACAATTTTCTTAACATCTTAACATCCTCTGCCCCACTCTGCCTATAAGGCTTTTTCCAAATTGAAAAAAATAAAATTTTCTGCCATAAGAACATGGAAAACCAGAACGCCAGGAAAAGGCGAAATTGAAAAAATCGGAAAAGGGCAAACGCCTCAATGCCAAAAAAATATCGAAAATTTATTTTAAATTCTGAATTTACCTCATAATTAAGTGAGTCAGTTGGTTCCAGGGGCCTTCCATCCTTGGTCCAGGTTACACGAAGTTCACTGTCCACTTCCACATCTTCATTCTTGACTGGACACACCAAAGTCAACAAATCGCCTTCTCTTTTGGTCAACTTCTGTGGCTCAGTGGTTTCCATTTGTGGGGGTTCTGAATTGTATAGGTAAAAAAATGACTTTCAGAAACTCAATCGCCTACCCAAAACTTCGACCATGAACTGTTCAGAGGTTTTACCTCCCTTGTTCTGTACTTCACAGGTATATTTGCCCTGGTCGGATGCTTCGATCTTGTTGATACCAAAAGACTGGTTGCTCTAAAAATAAGGCTTTTGTTAAAAAGTTGGATGAGCACCACCTAATATATGGGTAAACTGAATTCACAAAAGAGCTTTGCCTCGATTAGGGATCGAACCCTAGAGGAAATCACACAGGCACCAGTTACTCTACCATTCAGCTACCGACATTATTCCCGCTACGTTCTTGTTTTTATTACTTATTCCCAAGTGGTAGCCCAACCGAAAGAATAATGTCCATGATCTGTTGGTGGTTGAAAATTACTGTGAAAATATTTTCAATGGGTAGACTCTTAAAAACGCGAGCCTTAATTATTTGTGAAAAATTACCTGATGCAGTGAATATTTGCCTTCATCACTGTTCTCCACATCAATCACCACCCCATCCCTAGTCCACAGAATAGTTGGCTGAGGAATACCGGAAGCTGGACACTCCAAAATATTTCGCGCCCAAAATAGCCAGTGGATTGCTGATTAGATTGGACTTGTCAATGGTTGGTGGCACTAGCACTTTTAGGATCAAATCTATGTCTGTAGATCCGGCTATGTTGGTAGCCTTGCAGGTGTACTTGCCTCCATCATGCAGTGTAGTCTTCACAATGGTCACTTTCTAAACTAATAAAATTGAGGGGTGAAAGTACTCATATTGAGAAAACTGGCCGGTACATATCCCATTTTCGCCTTGGTCTAACCCATTGTTGTTGAAAAAACTAAATTTTCCAAAAACAGGGCGGAGGACCAATTCTTTTTAGGCTCCCTTAGGCCCTCCCCACAAACTTGCAAACATTGTGTCCCGCAACTTGCTTTTTCTTATTTTCCTAAAATACAGGGTGTTTCAAGAAATTCCCAGGATTTAAAATGTGCATAGCTTTTTTTATGGAGCGTTTTTCGAAATTCTGTTTTCACAGATCAATTTTTCTATGGCCAATTTTTTATGGCCACTTTTGAGCAGCCATGACTTTTTCTTAAACGCCGTTTTTCAAAATTCTGTAAACGCCAATCAACTCATTTTTTGATGGCGATTTTTTTTGGTATATAAAGTCAAAAACAGGATTTTTGCTTGGTCCCCCTTGTGGTTTGGGCCTTGCCTATCCAGCAACCAAGACCCAAACCACAAGGGGGACCAAGCAAAAAAATCGTGCTTTTGACTTTACATACCAAAAAATGCCATCGAAAACTGAGTTGGTTGACGTTTACAGGATTTAAAAAAACGGGTTTTGAAAACAGTTATGGCTTCTCAAAAGTTGCCAAAATTCTTAAATCACCCTGTAGATGTAGTTTTTCCGACACAAAAATAAATCTAACAAAAACAAACAGACGAGGGGAAGTGCCAAGGAAGTTTCTTAAAAATTTTCGAAAGGTGTATTTTTCACGGCGAACTCTTAAACACACATACAGTCAAACCTCGATATAGTGGCCCCCCTCAAGTTCGTTCCCACCTAGGATCCGACACTTTTTTTAACCCCATTTTTGAAATAATTTATCGATTTTGTTTTGCCAATCTGGTCGCAAATATCGTAAGGATTCCGATTTTGCCAATCGTTTTTCAAAAACCTAAAGTTTTCGCTATTAAAAAATCAAAACCTCGATTTAACGACCCCCTTTTGAAAATTAGAGGGTCGTTAAATCGAGGTTTTGATTTTTTAATAGCGAAAACTCTAGATTTCTGAAAAACGATCGGCAAAATCGGAATCCTCACGATATTTGCGACCAGACTGTCAAAACAGAATTCATAAATTATTTCAAAAATGGGGTTAAAAAAGTGTCGGACCCTAGGTGGGAACGAACTTGAGGGGGGAGGGCCACTATATCGAGGTTTGACTGTATAGCTACCGTATTTCCTCTAATAAGCGCCCCCGCTCCAATAAGCGCCCCCCCCCTATTTTTTGACTAAAATTTTGGAGTTAAGGCCATTTCTGATTGACAATTTCAAAATTTTTAGGGGTTTGAAAAATAAGCGCCCCGGGGCGCTTATTAGAGGAAATACGGTAACTCCTTGATCACACTCCTTGGTCTTTTTTTATTGCGAAAAAATATCTAATTTTTCAGTCCCACCCGAAATATTTCCGGAGAAACAAAATGTGACAGTTAACTTGGAAGAGACCATTATATTGCCCTGCAATGCATCAGGCATCCCAGAACCAGTGGTTTCCTGGGTCAAGGCACCTCACAAGGACATTATCGGCAATGAAGAAAGTATGTTTGATTCATATCTACAAAGGTAGTGGCGCTAGTTTCCAATTCCTATTTAGAATACCAAATATTGGGCACCTCTTTGGCAATAAAAAAGATCTCTGCTTCCGACGACGGTTTCTACCACTGTATTGCCAAAAGTGAAGCTGGTCAGGCTATTGGCCTAAGGCGCATCAACGTCAACCGTAGGTGTTATACCTTAACTTTTCCACAACAAAATTTGACCTTTTCCAGTTCCAAGAAATGCGAACAAAAATATTTGGGTGGAGTGTGATGAAAATGGTCAGCCAGTGAAGTCGACTACCTATGTACCTGCTCGTGGCGACCGACCTCAGTCTCCAAACGACTATTTGCACTGGGACACGGAGTATCAACAGCTGCCAGAAAATGGGACAGATGGTGTTCTCATATCTTGCCTGCCAAGCCATCGAGGGTTGGTTTTGTCATTTCTGCCTTTCTCCCTACCACATTGCTGAAAGGGAGCACTCGCACCCCGCACTCCCTACTCGATTACACCCTTTTGGGTGTAAAGTGTACTCCTGCCATAATGTTTTTTAAAAAATTTTCGAGGGGGGAGGGTGGTTCTTTAGCCCGGTCAGCACTAATCCCCCCTATGGGATACCTGCATGCTTAAGGCTAAGCCCAAGGGTTTGCCCACAGGCAATTGTTGTGTGGCAGAGACTAGCGCCTTGACACTACCACCTAAGTTTTTCTAAAATCTGATTATTTAGACCTCGTCGAGTTCCTGTTAACACACTGCCGCACTTTGTGGAGACTCCCCTAAATACAATGATCAATCCTGGAGCTGAACTGCGTTTGCATTGCAGGTATATAATCCTGTTTATTGTGACTGAATAAAATGAAATCTAAAAAATGTTTTTCAGTGCCATGGGCTCTCCCACTCCAGCCATTTTCTGGCTGAAAGACGGTCAATTGCTAGAAGAATTTCGGTCTCTAGATGGCTCATCAATACTCCAGCTGCAAGCTGTCAACAAATCTATAGCTGGACAGTATGTGTGTGCCGCCAGAAACCAGATTGGAGAGAATCGAGCCTTCGCTGAAGTTAGTCTGGGTGCTGGTGATTGGGACGCCAACCCCTTTTCTATTGCCAAACTGCTCAGAGATCGATCCAAACTAAGGCCTGTCACAGTGCTCCAATGCTTCAATGGCACTCACCTGGAGAGACACAGAGTGGCATGGACAGTGGATGGACGCAAAGTGGGGCAGTTGGATGAGAGCTTACACGCTTTAAACAATGGATCCATGGCACTCTTCTATTTTGCTTCGGTAACTTTTTTTGGTTAAATTATGGCAATACAGTCCGAATTTTCTTTTCGTTTTTCATCGGTTTTAACCTTGGTCCCCCCTATGGTCCAATAACCCACTATGTTGGAGGATCGTAAAATTCGCCCAAAATTAATTCCTAGATAATTTTCAAGATCTTTCAAATCTTAGGCGAAATCTTTTTCGTAGGATAGGCCAGCGTATATTAGGAGTGTGTCAATGCCCCAAAAGAAACAGAGGATTCAAGGCGAAAAACAATTTTTTGGTCTTAAATATTTTGCTGCGAAATGGCTGGCCATGATTGGTACCTATGCTGTTTGGGCCCGACCATCATTTTTTCCCTTGGTCCCCCTGTTGTTTTTTCTTAAAAAATGCCTTGGTCCCCCCTATTGTTTAATGACGGTCGGGCCCAAACAGCATAAGTACCCCATGATTTGAATAGGCATGTCGGAGAAGGGTCTGTCCGAACTTTTTTCAAAACTTTGCTTACGGCTAATCCACACTCGATATAAGAAAATTTTCAGCAAGAAGAGTTGTCTGCATTTGGTTGCAAAATCCGTGACCAGCCAGGCCGAGTGCATCTAGGCGGGCAAGTGGAAGTTCATGATGTGGTTCCAAGAGCCTTGATCCGACCCACTCGTATATATTCTCACCCCAAAATGGACATTACTATTGATTGCAAGCTGAAGACTGGAAGTGCATTGACCACCAAAGTGCAATGGTCCAAGAATAATGTCAATCTGGAGCCTGATTTCGACAAATTGGAGGTTATGGTAAGACCTCTTGGTATAGGGACTGCAAAGTATGATTTATCTAATTTCAGCCCAACAACTCATTGGTGATTCGCACAGTCATCGACTCAGACAGAGGTTCTTATAAGTGTCGGTCATGGAATTCCCAAGGAAAATCCTGGGACGATGTGGATCTAATAATAGAAGGTATGAATTAGTCAGAAAATTAAAGTACATAGCACTACCTATTTTTTAGTCATTTTTTAGAATTGTACTCTCAACCACTCAAAACCACCAGAAACCTGGAATTCTAAGCGATTAAGCCGATCAGACTGGAATTCTAATCCAAAAGTTCAAAAAGAGGCTCAAAAAGTTCACCCCCCCCTTCTAGTCAACCCCCTCAAAAAAATTTCAGGGCTTTTGGCCACTCTGAGGTTTGATTCTGAGCAACCCAAGTTATTTTCAATGATAGAAATCAATGTCAGAAAGTAGCCGTAAATGTCTCCCCGCCCTTCAAGCTCGAACAAATTTAAAGTGAAGCTTCAAAGACATGAAAAAATTCTCTGTAAATTTAAAAAACAACGAGCATGTCTCTTTGACTCTTAGAAATTAAATTTTGCACTTGCTTGATTTTTCGAAAATTAGCGGAAACACAAATATTAGCTCGGTGCGTAGGCGTTTGGCCCTTTTTGTGACATTTTTGGCGTTCTGCCCTATGTTCTATTTTAGCTCTTTTAGTTCTATTTTAAAGCCATTTAAAGCCATTTTGTAGTTCGTAAGACATTTTTTAGTCCCGGCAAACACGCGCTGGTCTACCCTAAGCATAAGTTAAAAAAAATAATGCCTAAGTAGCTAAAATAGAACATAGGGCAGAACGCCAAAAATGTCGCAAAAGGGGCCAAACGCACCTACACCATTAGCTCCACACCTGTAACTTCTCAAAAAATTTAGACGTGCCGGATGCCGTTGTGGGTCAATTCAGTGGTTCAATCAACGGCAATCAAGTCCAAGAGACCCACGGGAAGATGGTTCTGGCCCAAATTGAGCCTCAGCTCGACTCCAACGACATTCTCATGCAAATCGACAATCTGCCCAAGAATATTGCCAAATCCTCAGCCAAAGCAACTAAAACTCTAGTCAGTATAATGTCCATGCCCCTGGCTCAGTTGGGCTATGACCCTGATGGACCCGAAACAGCAATGGATTCCAACAGAACTACTTCCAATGGATCTATGGCCAAGTTTGAACGGCTGATTGAGTATTCCTTTCAGTCAGGTGAAAAAATGAGAGTCAAACAGAGTGGTGATGGAATAGAACAAGGCAAAATGATGATGAGTGTGGACTTCCAAGGAAGTGTGCCCCAAATTGATGAGGTAGCTGTTTTATCCAAACAACAGAATATTTAGTTTTCAAAATGTCTTCGAAATCCCGATGTATATGTTCTATATGGTAAAATCTCAACTGGCGGCCATTCCAACTGGCGGCCACCGACTGGCGGCCATCCCAACTGGCGGCCACCAAATACAAGCGGGTATGAACAATAGCTCCCGGCGCCAATAGTTTCCGGACTGTATAGAAGGGGCAACTGTTCCTGGTTTATAAAAAAGCTATTAGGTTTTCTACAATGAGCGGGTGTAGGTGCATGTGTTGGTTGATGTCCATGGAAGTTTGAGGAGTCCTTACTAAGCAATTTTGTCTGTTTTTTTTGTTTTTTCATTGAAGTAAGGGTCTAACTTCTCTCAGTTTTAGTTAGGGCTGGAATATGATCGGTCATTTTCGAATCCGGTCATATCACCGATCATATTAGGTTATATTCGGTCATTTTCTATTTTCAATTTTTGTGGCCAAAAAAATTTTAAAGGAGAGGGGAAACTGCCCTTCTAATTGAAGTGGAATTAAAACTTACTGTGAAATAAGAAAATATTTTAACACCGGTGCAGGGTAGACCAGCTCAAAGATGTTCCCCAAACTACAAAAAGGTAAGAAAAACATGTTTGGTGAAAAACAGCCACTTTTAAGATTACCCTGGCATGTATACTTACGTACTTCTTTTTAGGTATAAGGTCCTAGATATTACCATCTCCAATCTAGATACCTGGGTCTTGATACCGTCACCTGGGCAATACTACCTGAATTTGAAACCTTTACATCGCCGGGGTACAACCACCTAAGTACACAGATCAAGAGTCTATGCGGTCACGCTGGCGCAGCTAGTTTGGTCAGAAGATGTGTTTTCGAACGTTGAGATGCCATACAGGTAATTAGTGTACCTTTAGATAGTCGGGGTAATATGTAGTAGGCATAGTAGCCGCCAGTCGGTGGCCGCCAGTTGGGATGGCCGCCAGTCGGGGGCCGCCAGTTGGGATGGCCGCCAGTCGGGGGCCGCCAGTTGGGATGGCCGCCAGTTGACCCTCGTTCATGTATATGCCCTTTTAAAAATATAATAACGGTCCTACCTGAGAAACCGTTTTTTTTTTCACCTTGCTCCCGCATCTTGATTCTGCCTATACTGAGTTATTGTCTTAAATTTGTGCTAAATGTTATATTTTTGAGCGCAATTAAGTGCGCAAACATATTTTTGAATTTTTGAATTTTTTGGGTTACCTTGGTATCATGAAAATTTCGCGGGAAGATACAGGGTGACACAGAAAATCACCGACATTCTTAATAAATTTGATGAAGGCTCCCGCTCACTTGTCAAAACCCAAGAAAGAAGGGAAACAGATTCTCAGTCATCACAGCCCAGGGCTAGGATATCAAAATTTTCAAATAAAGGACATTTTGGTAAAATAAAGGACATTTGGTCAAAAAGTGCCATTTTATACAGTGCTCATTGATTTTTGAGAAACAAAAAAAAAGATTTTGACCTAAAATCTCAAAAATTCTAAAGATTTCGATGGATCTCAAATAAAGGTCAAATCTTTAAATAACGGACGTTTCCGAGCCCTGTCATAGCCGCTGACGACAATTTCGACTGTCCGAATTTCTAATATTTTGTCTAACTAAAGATTTTGGAGTAGTTTGAAAGTTTTTTTTAGGAAAAGACTCAAAAAACTATGGTGCTAGACAAAAGTACTTTTTCGTGCGAGCATACTGCTTAAACATTAAATTAGGGTTGGGAGATGGCTAATTTAGCCGGCTAATCTAGCGCTAATTTATCCTAAATTACCCTAAATTAGCGCTAAATTATCAACCACCCAACCTTACATTAAATTGAGTAAAAATATTTTTGACCAGTGAAGGGTCGACTTTTGAAAAGTACAGCTATACGGACAATTGGCTGTGAATAAGAAATACTCCAAAACCAATTTCATTGTTGCAGAGCCCATTCAGTTTTGAGCCTATGAACGAGGACTTGGTGGAAGTGTCGCCTGGAAAAGTTACTGGATTAGGCAATTCTGCAGTCAACTTTGGGAAAAATCGTCGAGTTTCTTTCAAGTATGTTACCCAATTTCCAAGCATATCTCTTGGCGAATTTTTTCAGATGGGAAGACAAAATCACCTATGACCCCAGCTCAGATGATACAAAAATGATAGAGCCAGGCAGCACTATGCATATCCAGGCTCGTCCCAAACTAGAAAATGACTCCAGTTCAATTAGAATGCAAGTCAAAGTGGACCGATTTGGTTATTGTCCTAGTGGTTACGCCAAAATCAGAGATACATGTCGAGGTATACATTTATATGGTTATAGAGGTATAGTCCCACTAAACTTTTGTTTTTACATGAAATTACGGGCAGCGCCAGATTGCGCGCACTTCAAGTTGCGCCCTCGAAAATTGCGCACACGTGATTAGCGCACACACTTTTTCAGCTGCACTCTTCGTTTAGCTGCGCTTCTCCTCATTTTTATGCTTCCAATTATTCTCTGACCATTATTCTTGTTTTCATACGTAATTCACGGCTTTTCAAGTTATCTGAAAGGAATATTTTAAGTTTCAAGCAAATATTCGTGGAAATTCGAAAATTTCTCCAATTTGAATAGAAGAAGCCTAGTACCTTACTTGTTTCAGCTTTTAGTTTCCTAAACTTCTTTTTCAAAACCATTTTCGCCTGTTTTTAGAGGGAATTTAGAGCTACATTTTAGTCTATAAATAGTGCCGAACAAATACAAAATTTGGCATTTTAGATACAAAAGCTGGTTTTGCGTAAAATTTGTGTGCCGCATTCACTTGTGATTAACGTAAAGTCTGCACTTTCACTGGACATGTACTCAAAAATTTTAAGCTTAATTTATGACCTACGTCTACTTTTCGAAAATTTGCAAAAAAAATGAAGAAAATCTTTTCAGTTATATAAAATTTGGCCCTATATCCGTTTACTACGGATGATGCTATTGCGTTCCTCGTAAATCTCGATATGCTAAAGAATTCCATGGTATGTGACAATTGCAATTATGATATGCACATTGTCAAACGGTCTTAGCTAAATGACGGAATCTGGGTAGATTTTGAGCATTTGAAAGAATTTTAAACCACAAAATTTTAAACCATTTTAACCACAGGGGGGACCCTTTTGTGAAATCGGTACCTATTGTCATATAGGGCCCAAAATTTCGTGAGAGGAAATGTTTCGTTCAGAAACCCGGAGTTAGAGTATTTGGCATCGCGAACCTCCCTATCTCCAACTCGGACTCCAACGCTGACTCGACTCCAACTCCGGGTTTCTGAACCAGCCAAAAATGAAAAGTTCTGTGCTATGCGAATATTTATCAAAATCCGAAAATGCACCCGTTCGGACTAGTTGAAAAGCCGTGCATTTACCGTATTTGCTCTAATAATCGGCCACTCTCTAATAAAACGGCCACCCCAGAGACCTATATCTCAGTCCAGAGTCAATATTTTTCAAATCTGTTTTATGCATTTTCTTAGTTATCATGAGCCGTCCTTGTTCACTTTTCAGATTGTGGTTGAGCACCCAAAAATCTCAAAATCGAAATATTTTTTTTCTACTTTTTAGGGGTTGAAAAATAAACGGCCATGGCCGATTATTACAGCAAATACGGTAGATATTCTACGCTCGTGAAATATCTTTGTTGGCCAAAAACACAATGATAATTTTCAAAATTAGAAAAGCTAGGTCCTATCTTGAAATGGGTATCGACTTTTAAGCTTGATCACCTGTTTTTTAGCTGGTGCTTGGGCCCAGGCTAGGCCGACATCCATTAGGATGGACTTAAACATGTTTTTTTTCAGTTCTGCAAACATTTTTTAGTCAGCCCCAACATACACCACTAAACCAATTTAGATGTGAACGAGTGCGATCTGGACGAAGGCATTTGCGCCGAGGCTCAGAGTGCAAAAATACCCAGGGCAGTTTTGAGTGTGAGCGCAGATGTGAATCCGGTTTTCATGCCTCAGCAGATGGAGAATGCATAGATCAGGATGAGTGTTCTTTGGGTCTAGATAATTGTGAGGCTAGCACTGAGTGCTACAATATTGAAGGTTAGGCTACAGTCTAAATTTGCAAACCACAATTCTTTTAGGTTCATTTGAGTGCATTGAGAGCTGTGCTGATGGATTCTACCACAACACTGAGAGTATTTGTGAAGGTAAGCACACTCTGAAGGGGATCTAAAAAATGTTCAGACCGGTTGGTTGACCGAAACCCGTTTTTCGGCCAGTGAAACCCAAAACATGAAAGCATATTTTCAAAAAAACCTAAACCAAAATCGGATAAATCGAACTTAGGGAAAAAATGAACAGAACGATGGATTTAAACCGGCTAACTGACCGGAAATTGTCGAAAAACACCAGAACCTAAAAATGAGTTTGAAAAATGGATTTTTTTAACCGGCCCGTCAAAAAACAGACTGAGTCGTACCCAGTGAAAAACTTTAATCGGGTTATTCAGTCAATTAATTAAGTTATTTTCAATCTTTTTTAATGAATTTTTAAATTTTGATATTAACATACAGCAAATGTGAGCCGGCTTCCGATCTATATCACTGAGAGCAGAGGCATTGCCAGAAAAATCTGTCATTTTTTCTGCACCATTTTCATGTTTTATAGTATTCTTGATTAACATTTTTTTCGAAAGATCTGACGGGGGGGGGCGGAGATATAGCCCCTCAGCCCTCCTTGGCAACACCCATGCCACTGACCAGACCAAGAATTTTTACAGTCGAACCTGGATACAACAAAACCCCGATTGTTTTCCGATATTATTTTTCCGAGTATATACCCGAGATTTGGCGGAATCTCAAATGATGATAAAAACTAGACTAAAATTGATTAGGACTTTCGAATTCCTGAGACGGGACAGATTATCAAAAGTCGAGACGGGACGATTAATCCGGATAGCAGAAAATTACTCCGGGACCGGACAGCTGGAAAAAAATTTTCGGGAAAAGTTCCGGGCGGGAATTACATATAAAACCCTTCGAGACGGGATGGGAGTCGACGGGAGTCCCATCCCATCACCATCTCTAGTCAAAACCCCGACTAAAAAGACAGCCACACAATTCAGACATCAATGAGTGTCAGCTGGACGACCCTTGCAATCCACCAATGTTTTGTGAAAACTTGTTAGGCAGTTTCAAATGTCTGTGTCCTGCTGGTTTTCCAATTGCTAATGACACTTGCCAAGGTTCCTTTCCATACAAAACATTATTATTTCTTGTAAATATTTTGTTTAACAGGCATCTCCATGGACCCTCTGAACCCCCTAAAAGTATGGAATACAGCTCTGAGCCAGAAGAAGGCAACTGTCCCAGTGGTTTATGTGGGACTCAGGCCAGAGTGTTTGTGCCGACCTGGATGAGTGTGCCTTTGATGCACCCTGTCAATTCGACTGCACCAATACGGCAGGAACCTATGAATGCTCTTGTCCAGATGGTTATGCCCTCAATGACCAGGGCCAATGCATAGGTAGGTGTCAGCAAATATTTTTGGCTGTAACTGAAATTACCCAGTAAATTGCTGAATTTCCCCACTAAATAAATTAATTCCCCCACTAAATTTAAATTTCCTCAACACACTGAATTTTCCCACTAATTTCTGATTTTCCCCACTAAATTTTCACAAAAGCAAATTTTTACAGACATCATTTCATTCAGAGTGTTTTTAGGAAAATTAAGAGAAATTGATGTCGTAGGTTACAAATTTGACAAAAATATGCCTTGGTCCTCCAAGCCCAGCCTAGAACTGCCCCCCCCGTTGATTTTTCGTGTTTTTTTTCAAACTTTGCCTTAGTCCCCCCTGTTGGTCAAAAGTTTTATTTTTTCAAAAAATTTTATTTTCCTAATTTTTTGCATTTTTCGCTGGAAAAAAATATTTTTGGGGCAATTAATGTTAGGAAATGCTATTTATTTATTCATTATTCAAGAGACAACGTTGTCCTACAGGAATCAGTGGCTTTGCAAGCATTAAAATCGACTATTAGCCTATCATTGTTAGTAGATAACATCGTGAAACACTTACGAAATAATAGAACACAAGAAAAAAATTAAAAAACCAAAACATAAGAAAAATTAAAAAAAAAAAACAGGGAGGACCAAGGCATATTTTTTTTGGGTAGGCGCGAATGCGTATGGAGCAGGGCTTCCAAATCAAAATTTCAAAATAAAGAACATTTTTATAAAATACAGAAAATTTGGTCGAAAAGTATAATTTTATCGAGTGCTTGTTGGGCCTTGAGGGCTGAAAATAAAGATTTTGACGTTACATCTCAAACATTCTAAAGATTTGAGGTCCCAAATAAAGGACAAATCTTTAAATAAAAAATGTTTGGAAGCCCTGGTATAGAGCCAAAATTTTTTAGACATCAACGAATGTGATGCGGAATCAGCTTGTGATGAGGGTGAGGTTTGTTTCAACCAACTGGGAGAGTATTCCTGCATTCGAAACCCATGTCCCAGGAACTATCGACTGGACCATCTCAAGTTAGAGCATTGCTAAGTGCCCACACAGCTCAAAAATAATTATTATGCAATATTTAGAGCCCAATGTCTGCCCAGATGCCAGAACTGTTCGGACGTTCCGATAAATTTGCACATGTTGGCTGTGCCTAAGGGCCTGGGTGCAGATACTCCCCTGGTCCGACTTTCAGCACATGATAAGGCTGGAAGGGTGCTTCGCAACACCAACTTCCACATAATGGCTGATAAAATGGAGGGGACCAGGGGGCTGGTTCCCCATACTGGACCCTACCACTCACCTCTGCCTTTTTACTTGAAGACCAAGAAGGGCAGAGCCACAGTGCACAACCAACTGAAGTTATTGGCTGGCTCGCTCCACAAAATACCTATAAGGTCAAGTTCTATGAACAAAGAGGGAGGTGGTCACATGAAAAATATCAAACTAATTTCTTGGTGTTTGTAGCTGTTTCCAAATATCCTTTTTGATAAATATATTTTGTTTTGTTGAACTGTTTGATAGTCCAAGATTAAATGAATATTTTATTGACAGTATATGAATTAAAATAAAGACAGGGATGGAAATGGTACTTTCTAAAAAATCTTCCTTCTACGAATCTAAACACTTTTGACCTTATTCGGTTTAGGGGGGATAGCACCGATTTTTTTACTATATATATTTTTTATGTTCATTATAATAATCATAGTTATTTGATATTGGTTTATTAGTAATTACAAAAATTATGCTGATTAAGGTGATTATGGTCAATTTAATCACCTAAATCCACAACGTGTCAAAACCATATATGCTGTCAAGTTGACATGTGTACAATGTGTAGCTTACAGTGTCTACTGCACATTGGCATTGTGTTTTTGAATTTTTTGCTGAATATTCGAATTTTTAATTAAGGTTGTATAATTCTCCGAAAACATAAAAATCGGAGAATTCTCCGGAGAATCCTCCGAGAATTCTCTCGAGTATATGGAGGATTTAATAAGGGAAAACTGGAAATTCCGGAGAATTTCGGAGAATTCTCCGAAATTCCGGAGAATTGTACAACCCTATTTTTAATGCTTCTTTTTAATTTTTTGCAATTTTTTGATTTTATTACATAATAGATCATTCGTAATGGTTGTCGTCATCAATTATCGAAGTTTCATCTAGCGGAAAACAATTCGTGGCTAGAATTTTTTTGAAAACAGCATTTCAAGTGCAATTTTTGGTGTTTAATTGTTCAACTATAATTCAGCATCATTTGCTCGCTTTCGATAGCCTTTTATTTCCTGATTTTTTCTGCACGTTTTTATGGTCTCTTTCATCAAAAAAACCCGGAAATGTCGTAAAATTCGGTGAAAAATATACCAGCAAAATTTTGCCAAAAAATGGATCCGCTGCTTAAACAAGTAGCCACTCTGTCAAATAAGTAGATAAATTTTATTTTAAAACACCATTCGATAGCCAGAAAAAGAGCTACAATTTGTAAAGACTCACTTTTTTTCATAGAGTTGCGAGGGAGATATCGATAAAAGCATTCTGCAAATCAATCTCTACAAGCATTAATTCAAAACAAAGTTAATGAAATGAACAGAATTTGGATGTGTAATAAAGAAAATAAAAACACAGAAAGATGAATGTAAAACTTAGCTTTTGATTGATATAACACGCCTCAAAAAGAACTTTTTTCTGACTTTGGGGGTAAAACGGTGTTTTTTCCCGCCCAAAAAATGGGACAGAAAATGACTCATTTTGAGTGGGTGGTCATCCTGACTCAGTTTTTGCCCCGATTTTTCTAGTCATTTTTGGGTCAAAAACTTGGGTCAAAAAAACCGTTTTACCCCCAAAGTCAGAAAAAAAAGTTCTTTTTAAGGCGTGTTATATAATATGTTTAAAATTAAACATATAAAATTTGTTTCAAAAAATGAAAATTAGGGATGCAACGCTTATCGTTTGGTCTCGACACGAAACTATTAATTTCAAACTGAATTTTAACTTGTATCTAGGGTTGATTGGTAATTACCCAGAAAAATACTTTTCAGGCCTTATTTCTTCGTAATTACTTGGGTAATTAACCGCAATCACCGGGTAATTACCCAGAGAAATACTTTTTCCGGAGAATTACCCAACCCTACTTGTATTTGACGTTTGACACGCTGTGAATCAACTCGGTCATTCTAAAAAAAGTGGTGGATTGAAACTGGTGGCCCTCTTTTGGATGAAACTTCAAAACATTGTTTGATCCCTTACGAAGATAAGTAATAATAGCATACAAAGTGCAGTGAAAAAAAAATAGACAATAAAATGTAGAGAAATTTCGGCTCTATATGCATTCGCATCTCTGGAAAAAAAGATGCCTCGGTCCCCCTGTTTTTTTTTGAATTTTTATTTTTATTTTTTTAAAGTTGGATTCGAACATAGTTTTGTTAACTGGGGCCTACCGCATATATAAACTCTGGTATGCATGTTTTTCATGCATCCAGAGGCACTTTCGAGTGATTTGCGTCTAAGGTATGTGGGTGTGCGCATCTCAACTCCAAGCCCTTCGGGGCGCAGGGGGCTTGGTTGGTTAGAGATGCGCGCACGGGATAAAATTTTAGAAACAGACCTCGCATCTCACACTTCGCACGTCCATTGTGGCCAAGGCATAAAACTAATATTCTATTGCAGAAATTCCTGGCATCAAAACTCCAGCTGAGCAGCTGAAAGTGGTGGAGGGCAAAGAGCAGCGGTTGGAATGCATAGTCACTGGAATACCATTGCCCAAGGTTGAATGGCGTCGTAATGGAGATCCTATGGATGATGGACGTGATCATCACACTTCCACAGCTGGCAATTCACACTTTCTGCACATTCATAACACCAATATTTCGATGCTGGTCGGTACAGCTGTGTGGCAACCAATAGAGCTGGTGAGACACGGCAGAATATTCAACTCAATGTTTTGGGTATTTTTTATATGTGATTTTTTGAGAAGGTCAACTTCTTGTATTTAGTCCTCCCACGATTGGCGATGGAGAGCGAATAATGAAAGTTGCTGAAGGCAGTCAACTGGCTCTAGATTGCTTGGTAATGGAGTTGAAAATTATCACAAAAAAGTTACTTGGTCGCTACTCGAGTATGTAGTGAACTCGAGACTTTTTTGGGGAGAGAAAAACGGGCCATTTCAAATTGGGCCATTTCAAATTGCGCCAATGCAAATTGCGACATTTCTAATTGGGCCATTTTCAAATCGGTCCAATGCAAATCGGGCCAATTTCAAAATGGGCCACGATTTTGAATCAAACAACAGTTAAAAAATTGCCATTAAGTTGGCCTAATTGGTAAAACGACACTTGGAGCTGGGGACACTTGGAGCTGGACAGTTGGAGCTGGTTTTATAAAGAACACTTGGAGCTGGACAGTTGGAGCTGGTTTTTTCAAATTTAGCCCCAATGTGGTTTAATTAATTTAACTAAATTTGAAAAAACCAGCTCCAAGTGTCCCCAGCTCCAAGTGTCCTAGCCCCGGCCTAATTTGCATTGGCTTAATTTGAAATGGCACAATTTGCATTGGCGCAATTTGAAACGGCGCAATTTGAAAATGGCCCAAATTGAATTGGCCCAATTTGAAGTGGCTCGTTCTTCTCCTCCCCCTTTTTTGCCAGTTCCCAAAAAAAATTGCTATGAATTTTTAAAATTCCGCTCCTAAAATTAGTTGTATTCTCATCTTTTTTAATCCCGACAACTTTTTCGTGATCTTGAAATTTTGTCCTATCTCGTTTTTTTTGGCCGAAAATCCCATCCCGAAATTCTGTCTAAAGCCACTTTCTGTCTCTAAGAGTCCTAGAACAAATAGATCGGCTGTGGAACAGAGACTTTCAAAGTCTGATTCTGGCAAACATCCAAATTATTATCTTTTAGTCGCTCTTAACTTTTTCCCACGTCTAGCCAATTTTGTTCCAGGCAAAAGGCCATCCAACACCAGAGATTGTTTGGCGCAAGAATGGTGCTACTATAACTCCTACTTTGAAAACACGATTATTGCTCGAAAATCTGACGAGTGGGGAGAACGGGAGGTATATAGAATAATAATTATTTATATTTCTACTAAATCTTTCTAACTAACAGGTACACCTGTGAAGCAACCAACGAGGCTGGAACAGCAGTTGCAGACTTTGTGGTGGAAGTACTGATCAAGCCCAGGATGAAGGATCACAGTGCAGAATTGAGGGTGGTCGAAGGTGAAAGGGCCAAGTTGGACTGCAAAGCTGACGGCTACCCTGAGCCTACCATCAAGTTGGCCAAAAAGTTATTATTAAGTGCTTTCTGTAAAATGGCTTATTTGCAGATGGATGCGGGGTGGACGCCCCATCACTGACATGACTAACTTTATACTCTCGCCTCGGGGTGAAACCCTCATGATTTTGAGAACCAAACGGTCTGATGGAGGCGCTTACTCATGCAATGTCAAGAATTCAGCTGGAGAAATCGGTCAGATTTTGATTTTTCTTTATCGGAAACCAAAATGTTATTTTTTTTGCTTTTAGAAGCGCCCTTCACTGTCATCGTTCTGACAGCACCGCATATAGAGCAAACTATTGATCAGAATCCTCGTGTGATCAACAACAATTCCATTGTGTTAGATTGCCCTATTTTAGGGCATCCTAGGCCCGAAGTTGTTTGGTTAGTCATATTTTGAAGGCAATGCTCTTTTCGCTTTTTAGTCAAAATCACAGGGGCTGGTCAAGACTGTCAAAATATACAAGACTTTCACAAAGATTTTTTTGAACAAAGTGAAAATGGTGGGTTTGATAGAAGAAAACAGAACAAGGCAACAAAGTGACCAATGTTTCTGTCTGAAAGTGTGCGAAGGGTATGCCTCTCTAATCCGAATTCGGGCACTTTTGGGGGAAACATGAGTCACATTTTTACCCACTTTACTTTTAAATTTAAACTTCTGTCTCTCTCGGTTTGAGAGTCTCGGACTCCCCTTTAAATCTCAAAAAAAAAGGATTATACGTGGCGTGTTATATTATACCAATAATGAGCTAATGTTTCTTTCTATGATGTTTCTCCATTTCGGAAGATTTCTGTCAAAAAGATAATTAAATTATCAAAAATTATCATCCGAAAAACGCAAAAATTTTCAGAACCTGAAATCAGTCTACTGGCCGTTTTACAACCCCAGTCCGAACTTTCTGTAAAATACCAATTTTAGGATGAAAGAAGGGAAAATACTTACATATGATCTCAACATGGTAAAAGAAGGCCAAAACAATCTCAAAATTCATCGAATCTCTGTGTCTGACGCCGGTCGGTACACCTGCTTTGCCAAAAATGAAGTGGGCTCTCTCAACACCGACTACCAACTTGAAGTTCTGGGTTAGTCTTTTAGTGGCCTTCTCATTTTTAACTTTCAATAAACTTCAAATCCTTCTAAAATACATTTTTAGCCCCTCCAAAGTTTGGGGCCGAAGGTCAGCGAATATTCGAGGTGGTGGAAGGCGACTCTGTGACCATCAGCTGTCCTGTAGAGGCAGTTCCTTTGCCTGAAATCGAATGGTTACGAGGTGTGAATCCCATTTACAGCTCTGACAATGTTCGGGTTTCCGAAGAGTCTAAGGTTAGTTGAGTTTGGTGAAGAATCGAGTCCTATTTTGCCTTGATCCTCTCGCTGTTTTTTAAGGCTCGATGCACACTCCTGCGAAACAAACTTTCAAACATTTTCAGACCAACTGTTTTAATTTTGACTTGTTGACATTTTGTACTCAAATGACCGTTAGAATTCAGCAAACTTTTTGAAAATAATAAATCTCAAAGTTCGTAGGGTGTTTCAAGAAATTCCCAGGATTTCAAATGGGCATAACTTTTTTATAGAGCGTTTTTTCGAAATTCTGTTTTCACAGATCAATTTTTCTCGCCGACAATATTTGTTCAGTAAAAAATGTCAAAAACGCGATTTTGCTTGGTCCCCCTGTACTTTTGGTCCTGGTCTGTGGGTGGCCCCTGGATGGCCAAAACCCAAACCACAGCTGGGCCAAGTAAAATAATGTTTTTTTTTCACATTTTACACTAAACAAATATTGTCGGCGAGAAAAATTGATCTGTGAAAACAGAATTTCGAAAAACGCTCCATAAAAAAAGCTATGCACATTTTAAATCCTGGAATTTCTTGAAACACCCTGTATTTTAGGAAAATAAGAAAAAGCAAGTTGCGGGACACAATGTTTGCAAGTTTGTGGGGAGGGCCTAAGGGAGCCTAAAAAGAATTGGTCCTCCGCCCTGTTTTTGGAAAATTTAGTTTTTTCAACAACAATGGGTTAGACCAAGGCGAAAATGGGATATGTACCGGCCAGTTTTCTCAATATGAGTACTTTCACCCCTCAATTTTATTAGTTTAGAAAGTGACCATTGTGAAGACTACACTGCATGATGGAGGCAAGTACACCTGCAAGGCTACCAACATAGCCGGATCTACAGACATAGATTTAATCCTAAAAGTGCTAGTGCCACCAACCATTGACAAGTCCAATCTAATCAGCAATCCACTGGCTATTTTTGGGCGCGAAATATTTTTGGAGTGTCCAGCTTCCGGTATTCCTCAGCCAACTATTCTGTGGACTAGGGATGGGGTGGTGATTGATGTGGAGAACAGTGATGAAGGCAAATATTCACTGCATCAGGTAATTTTTCACAAATAATTAAGGCTCGCGTTTTTAAGAGTCTACCCATTGAAAATATTTTCACAGTAATTTTCAACCACCAACAGATCATGGACATTATTCTTTCGGTTGGGCTACCACTTGGGAATAAGTAATAAAAACAAGAACGTAGCGGGAATAATGTCGGTAGCTGAATGGTAGAGTAACTGGTGCCTGTGTGATTTCCTCTAGGGTTCGATCCCTAATCGAGGCAAAGCTCTTTTGTGAATTCAGTTTACCCATATATTAGGTGGTGCTCATCCAACTTTTTAACAAAAGCCTTATTTTTAGAGCAACCAGTCTTTTGGTATCAACAAGATCGAAGCATCCGACCAGGGCAAATATACCTGTGAAGTACAGAACAAGGGAGGTAAAACCTCTGAACAGTTCATGGTCGAAGTTTTGGGTAGGCGATTGAGTTTCTGAAAGTCATTTTTTTACCTATACAATTCAGAACCCCCACAAATGGAAACCACTGAGCCACAGAAGTTGACCAAAAGAGAAGGCGATTTGTTGACTTTGGTGTGTCCAGTCAAGAATGAAGATGTGGAAGTGGACAGTGAACTTCGTGTAACCTGGACCAAGGATGGAAGGCCCTGGAACCAACTGACTCACTTAATTATGAGGTAAATTCAGAATTTAAAATAAATTTTCGATATTTTTTTGGCATTGAGGCGTTTGGCCCTTTTCCGATTTTTTCAATTTCGCCTTTTCCTGGCGTTCTGGTTTTCCATGTTCTTATGGCAGAAAATTTTAATTTTTTCAATTTGGAAAAAGCCTTATAGGCAGAGTGGGGCAGAGGATGTTAAGATGTTAAGAAAATTGTGTCCCAAACCGCAATAAATCCCGAAAAAACAAAAACCCCAAAATGGCGCTAATTTGAAAAAATGGGCCAGAAAGTGCACAAAATTTTTACCATTTTTCCCAATTGCAGATCACCAACGAAGGACGTCGATTGCAACTGACAAGCAGCTCCATCTCCGATGCCGGCCACTACAAATGTGTTGCGTCCAACCGAGCTGGACAGTCCCACGTCAAGTTCCATGTGGAGATCCTATGTACGCACATGGCTTCTGAGTTTTGTCGACAATTAGAGCATAGGCACATGATTGAGTACAAAAAAGACTATGACCGGCGACGACATATCTACGAAAGCCAGGCCACCAGACGGCGCGAAACCCATTTTGGTCGGCAAAAATCTACTAACACAGACCCCGAAGACCGCTCGACGGTCTTAAAAAAAGTCCACAAGAGGACTACTGCCACCCCAAGAACTTTTATGACCCCTCAACCACGGAAAAGTTTTGAGAATTTCCCTGTCCAGCCCACTTACGCCGACTTTTCCGTGGAGTTCGATCCACTAATACCCACTTTACAGCCGCCTATATCTCCAACTGGACTGGTCTACCCAGTCAATGGTCACAGGATTTACGATTATCTAACACTAAACTCGAGTCCTGTTGTGCCTAACAGAAGATATAGGGTGTATAGTGCGCCCTCAGGGCTGGTGCACAGAGATGTGGCTGAGACCAGACTGATGAAACCACTGGGAAACAGGTACTTCAGCACTGAAGTGCAGTATTCTGGACCTGGTCAAGGGTTTGTGGGCACTCTTAAGGCCAGAAAACATGTGAATAACCTGAGAGCCAACCTCAAGACATTGTTGAAGAAAAGGAGAAGAAGGCACCATTTTGCAATGGATGATTTGTATTCTTCGTTTTTTGTCTCTTCTAATTCTTCCGTTATAAGTGCTTAAAATTCAGATTACAGGGAAAATGTTTCAACGAAACAATTTTTTGTTTGGGATTTTTAGGTCAGTAAGAAAGGTATATGTTTAATCTTTGTTGGGCAATATTTTTAGATTCTTTTTTATCAAACAATCGAACTTGGATATAACCACACCGCAAAAAGTTCGTTCCACCTATGGTCCGACACTTTTTACTTCTATTTTTGAAGAGGCTCAAATCAAAAACACCACTAAAATATACAAACCCTCAAATTTAAACTTTATCCCTCCAATTAAACTTTCATCCCTCAAATTTTTTACCCGTCGAATTCGGATTTTTGAACAAAGGTTACCGTATTTCCTCTAATTGCCGCCCCCCCCCTAACTTCAAGTGGTTCAAAATTCGTGTTTTCATTAAATGTTTGAGCTGTGTAAAAAGTGCCTGCGAGGGATTTCAAAAATCTAACAGGCACTTTTTACACAGCTCAAACAGTAAATGAAAACACGAGTTTTGAACCACTTGAAGTTTGAAAAAATTGCATGATTCTAATTACCGCCCCGGGGCGGTAATTAGAGGAAATACGGTAGTTTAAATTTTCTCTCCTAGGTTTTGGCTGTAATTAAGCTCTAATAGTTTTGGATTCCTGCCTAATAATATAGCTCGGTTTTCAAGACGCTGAAAATTTTTTCGATATCAAACTAATAAATAGAATGCGAAAAAAGAATAAAGGTTACAGTCAACTGCCGATTTAGCGTACAACTCGGTTTAGTGTACACCTGGATTAAATCATTTTGGCCGGCGGTTAATTAAAATGACTAGAATGAACCTCGATTTAGTCCACGCCCAATTTTGTGTACACCTGGAGCAGGTCCCCAGGGTGTACACTAAATCGGGAGTTGACTGTACACCTAAAAAGATTCAAACCAGAAACCTCTAAATGTGTTTTAATTTGAATTAAAAACTATTTCCAGCGGGTTTATTCCATGCGGGAATAGATACGGAAAGGAGATAAACCCTCCCTTTAAAAGAAAAATTTAATTTGATGCAAAGAAAAAATTTTTCGATCAACGCGAAAATAAATTTGAGGGGATGAAAATTTTGAATTGAGTGGGTGAAATTCTAATTTGAGAGGAGATTTACATATTTTGAGGGGTGTTTGAAACTGGTCTCAAATATTGCAAGCATTATGATTTTGCCAGTCGCTTATGTAAATAGCAACAATTCTGCCGAAAAGACCTGCGGCTCTCGATACAGCTTCATATTATTTTCAGAAAAAAGGTGGCGTTATGTCGAGAGCCGCGGGTCTTTTCGGCGGAATAGTTGCTTTTTAGAAAAACTACCGGTAGCCACTACTACTAGCAGCCAAAGACAACTCACAATAGACTTCGAAATCTGCGGTAAACAGCTACGGGTGACGTTATTATGGAGAGTCGACTGTGGCTATAAACGTGAAAACCTAAAAAGACGACTTGGACTCATTAGAGAAATAAAAAAAACTATTGCCTATTTTATCTGGTGATTTCTCTTATTTGAAATTTTTAATTTAATTGAAAAAATCGACTTTTTAGATCTCTGTGACTAGCTTGACTCACCATTAGAGACAGAAAAAGGCCTTCGGGCGGGATTTCGGGACGGGATTTTCGGCCGAAAAAAATTCGGGATCGGGATCGGGATTTTGGAAAATAAAGTTCGGGATCCCGTCGGGATCCCGAAAAAATTTCGGGATTTTAAAAATAGCGTAAACTCAGAAAAAAATTCGCATCTTTGTGCTAAATTTTTCTAATTTTGGTTATTTTTAACGACTCAAATGGTTTGCTACTGATAGTTTACTTTATTTTAATAATAATTCACCTATGAATAATACGATCTAATATTTTTTAGTGATTTTTCTGATCATAATTTTTTTAGATCATCATTTATCGCATTATTTTTTTACATGCTGTCTGATTAAAATATTATGGCTTGAAAACATTTAGTTGTTATTAAAAAATAATTTTTTTGATTACAGTGGATCAGTTGATGGCTTGTTAGGAACTACAGATCCAGGGATATATTTGGGCAGCGAGAGACAGCGCAATTTCAGATTGCGCCATATTCAAATTGCGCCACTGCAAATTGCGCCTTTATTTGGTGTAATCACAAATAGGCAAATGCATTTTGCAGACTAATTTTAACAAAATCTGTTCTAATTCGGTATTAGGGGTGACTTTAGGAAGAGTAGAGAAAGTTTGGTGTGCATAGCCACTCAAGCAAAGTGTACTTCTCAGTCATTTGCCTTGGTCCCCCAAGCTTATTTTTTCGAAATATTTTTTCACAAAGTAGACGCTAAATGCGTCTATTGAACTTATTTAATGGATCTTGTGCTTTCAACATATTTTCATGTCCTTCAATGACCAATTTCTGAGAGACGGCCAACAATTGGAAGCTTTATAATGGCGCAATTTGATTTGGGCGCAATATGCAGTGGCGCAAGTTGAATATGGCGCAATTTGAAATGGCGCAATCTGAAATGGCATTGTCTCTCGCTGCCCATATTTTTATCAAAACAATAAATACCGAGAAATGCTCGTTATTATTAACTAGGGTATGCAGGCGCCTATCGGCGCCTATGCCGAGAACATTGGTAGTTCAAGCACTATTCCTGTGGTTCGGCAACATTAGTGGTTCATTTACAATAATAGTTCGGGTAGATTGATCTTTCGAGTGTGTTAATGGTTAGGCTAGATCATCCACCCTAGCTGTCAACCCACCTACTCTACCTCGCCTACCCTCGCCTAACCTTGCTTATTCTCGCCCTAGCCTCGCCTATTTTCACTTATTTCGCCTATCCTCGCCTATCCTCGCCTACCCTTGCCTATCCGCACCTATCCTTGCCTACCTTGCCAACCCTCGCCTGTTAAGACTATTATAACGTACACCTGACCTGATCCCAGGGTGTACGTTATATAAAAGTTTGATTGTAGAGATTCCACCTGAGCACTTAACTATCCTATTTGGCTACCTACCCACCCTAAGTGGCCATTTCCCCACCCTACCTGGCAGAAAAGTGGGCTTGAACAATAAAATCCACCTTAAACCCAGGCTAAAATCCACCATCACCAATTTGGAGGGCAAGGAAAACTTTTTTTAGAAGCAACTTTGATTATACTTGTTTGTGCTTAAAAAGAAGCCAAGATGTTGTTGTTGAGGGTTCCGCAGAGATATTTTACATAAATTTACAAAAAATGGCAGAAAAGTGAGCTTGAAAACAAAAATCCATCTTGAATCCAGGCAAAAATCCACCATCACCAATTTGGAGGGCAACGAAAACTTTTTTAGAAGCCATTTCAATTATACGTGTTTGTGCTCAAAAGAGAGATGAGATAATGGACTTGAGGGTTCCAGAAAGATATACAACATTAGTTTGCAGAAGTTTTCAAAAAATAAGCCTCGAACCCAAACATCCACCAAAAATCCTGGCCAAAATCCACCATCACCAATTTGAAGGGCAAGGAAAATTTTTTTAGAAGCATCTTTAATTTCACGTATTTGTGCTTAAAAGAAAGATCAGATATTGAACTTGAGGGTTCCGGAAAAATATCGTAGATCAAATTGCAAAAAGCAGGCAAAAATTAGTCTTGAACACCACAAATTCAGAAAAAGTGTGACGGACGGACCCCCTGACCCAAATACTATATAGAGATTGGTGAAACTCTATATGGCTACTTAAGAAAAATTAATCAAATAAAAACAACCCGAAAATTCAGCAAAAAATCATATAAAAGAAAAAAATTATAAAAATTTTTAATTTGGATGAAATTTTTCAAGTGAAAAAGTGGAAAATTGGTGATTTTTCGAACAAAAAACGCCGGAAATTGTCGCTCGGGATTCACCGAATTTCGGGATCGGGATCGGGATTTTTAGAAATGATCGGGCGGGATTTCGGGACGGGATTTTGGCCCGAAATCGGCTCGGGCGGGATCGGGATCTTGACGGGATCCCGTCCCGTTTCTGTCTCTACTCACCATAATAACTTATTTATTTTTCGATTGACTGATTTTGTTTGCCTTAGATTCGTGTGTTGTGTGTGATATTACTATTATTTGTAACGGTTGTGTTGTGTGTCAAACAATAACTTGCTGTGATCAATTATTAATAATAAAGATTTTTACCCCAACTTCACAAAAATGGTTGTAATTGTGTTGAAAAAATAAAAATAAATAGGTGCGCAGGCTTTTAGCCTATTTACAACCAATTTTTTACTTTTGGCGTTTTGTTTTTTCGTGTTTTTGTTCTGACATTTTCAGACACTAATCACACCTTATGCCTAAAGATAAAAATTTGTGAAAAATGGAAAATAGAAAGCCGAAAATTCAAAAATGTCCAAACATAGATTTTCACTAGATTTTTTTTAATCGAAAGCTGATACCTTCGAAAGTCGATTGACACCAAATACGCAACGAAAAAGTTTCATTCGAACACCAACTAACAATGACAAGCATAAAATAACAAATTTTCACTAATTTTGATATTTCGATGAGCATTTTTATCACTTTGTGTGATTGACCGTTACCGAAACATCTTAGCAGTATGTTGTAGCGCAATTCAAAAGCTACAAAATGCAATTTACAGAACAGGTTTGAAAAATCTAAGCATTGAGATTTTGTCTTTTAAGTCTTTAGGGTTGGCGGGTACCCGAAAATTTCGGGTACCCGAACCGATACCCGAAACCCGAAAAAATAGGTTTCGGTTCCAATTACCCTCAAACGGGTACCCGAACCGCCAACCCTATAGGTCTTATTTTGAAAGGTTGGAAAATTTTGAATTTTGATCATCTTTTGAAGAAATTGGTTTTTTCGAAGTAACCATATCTCAACATTTTATATTTTCGGAATGCATTTTGTAAAATGTTATTTGTAGCTATTGAACTGCGCTATATTATAGTGCTGAATTGCTTTGTAAACTCTTTTTTGTATTATTGCTCTAATGTCCATTCACAATTCTTAACTCAAAATTTATTAGTCAAAATTTTGTTAGTTTATGTCTGTCATTGTTAGTTGGTATTCGAATGAAGATTTTGTTACTTATTTGGTATCCATCGGTTTCCCAAGGTATCAGCTGTTTCGATTAAAAAACATCTAGTCAAAATCGCAAAAAATGAAAACTTTATGACCGAAATTCGATGGCTAGAAAAAAATTGGGCGACCATGTATATCGTGCAGGAAAAAAAGAAGTTTACAGTATACCCCATAAAAACCTAAGATTTATAACTGCCAGAAATTTTTTCATAGATTAAATTTATAAAAAATCTGTAAACGCACATCGACCTACTTTTGCATGCCAAATTTTAGGCCCTGGTCTGTAAATGGCGTCTTTATATGCAAGGCTCAAATCACAAAGATGAGCAAGCAAAAATCCTGTTTTTGTTATCATATACCGAAAAATTGTTATAAAAACTAACAAGGGAACATATCGAACTGTACGATCTGCTGGGTCATACACTTTTCAACCCGCTTGTTGAAAAATAAAGTGTTGTACCAAGCCGAAAATATATTTTTATGGGTGTCACTATAGCAGGGCTCTCAAATATGCTTATTTTTTGAATAGGCACCCTCGAAATTTTAAATTTATTTAAGACAATCTGGCTATGTTTTTCTATCATCTTGTCAAAGAAGTCAATTTGGTATATCGAATGAAATTTTCGAAAATAAACGAAAGCCTACCGTATTTACTGTATTAAGTCCCCATGGGGAGTTATTTTTCAACCTCTAAAAAATCGAAAAATTTTGAGGTCGATTTTGAGATTTTTGAGTGCTCAACCAAAATCTGAAAAGTGTAATCAGGTAAACTCGCGGCAAACAAGAAAACACAAAAAACAGATTTGCGAAATGTTCGCTTTAGGCTGAGATATAAGGTCCGTAGGGTGGGGACTTATTAGAGGGTGGTGAGTTATTAGAGGGTGGGGAGTTAATACAGTAAATACGGTAATTTGGAAGGCGGCCATTCAAAAAAAATCTGAATTTAGTGCTACAGTAGAACCTCGTTATAAGATACACCTCGTTATAAGATACAGCTGGGGTCGGTCCCTGGGTGTATCTTATAACGAGGTTCGACTGTATCTTACTGAGCACATTGTATGCTCTCTTTTAAGCCCAAACACTCGATTTTCCGAGGGATCCAGGTGGTAATAGTAAAAGGACAAAATTACAAAGCTTCTCTTTTTAAAAATTCTTTTTGGAAGGAGTTGCTACAATAAACTACAACCTTTTTCTCTCTGTTCGCAAAAAATCTCGAAATTTCATGTAGTAAATTGACTATGCTCTACAAGATAGCGTTGTCAGAATCGAAGCAAATCGTGCAGTTCGATATTTTCCATTGATATGATTTTACAGATTTTAGAAATTCTATCTAGAAAAAAGTTCTGGCAGTTTGGAAGGTTAGGATTTTTAGTAGCTAGTAGTCTCTAATAGTTAGGTTTCTTTCCAGTACTATCTATTAATATCATTTTTCGCTCATTTTTTCGGCCATAAAAGCTTCAAATTAGGGTCATGAAATTATGGAAGTGTCGGAATTGAACATATAAAAAAATTGATCAAACTTTGTCGACCTGTTTAACGTATGGACAAATTAACTTGTGTTGTTAAAATAGAGCGAAAATTTAAATATCTGCTCTATAAGCATTTGCGCCCACCCCGAAAAAAAGTACGCCTTGGTCCCTCTTGTTGATTTTTTAGAATTTTTTTCCTACAAAAAGTTTTCATTTGAACTTTTTAGACATTTCGAAGCAAAAAATGTTTTTAGTGAAAAAAATTCGACGTTACTGGAATATACCCCACCAAAAAGCTACTGGAAAATAAACCACCCCCCCCCCAATGACTTTTAGAGGTTGCCTAAAACCACTATTTGAGACAAAAAAGTTGTACAAAAGCCTCTGTAAATAATGGATAGGCCCTGAGCCTAAGCCTACGGGTCTAAACCAAAGCCAAAACCTAAGCCTAAATTATTGGTGAAGTGTATTTCAGTAGCGCTTTTCGGGAGGGGTATATTCCAGCAGTGCCGAAAATTCGTATAATTATTTTTGCCTTGGTCTTCCAAGCTGATTTATAAAAAAACAATACCGAAAAAAATCAGCTTGGGAATCAAGATAAAAATTTATTTGAAAATATTTAGGTAAAAAAAATTTTGCGGAAAAATAATCAAAAGAAATAATATTTTCGTAGTGGGCGTGAATGCATATAGAGCCGAAATATCTAAGACCTAAGCATATTCCGCCAAGTTTAAGCAACATATATTTGACTACAAAAAACTTTTTAGCCAAACCAGTAATTGATGGATCCAGAAATGAGGGAGAATCGCACGTACTGGAAGGCCACCCAATTACTCTCTGGTGTCCAGCCTCCGGTAATCCACTGCCCAAGATCCGGTGGTATAGAAATGGTATAGAAGTTGCACCCCAGCAAAACTATCGCATTCTGGACCAAGGACAAGGAATTGAAATCACAAAGGCTGCTGGAGAAGATGATGGAATTTGGACTTGTGAAGCTGAGAATGCAGCAGGCTCCAGCCAACTCGAAATCCCACTTGATGTCTGGGGTATGGAGTTTAAAGTTTGATGAGTAAAAAAATTAGAGCATCGTACCCATCAATTCCGATCTTTTTCATGCTCCCTCACTCGGAAACTGGCATGATTTTTTCCCTTTTTTGTTTGAATTGTAGTCCGTGTCATCTCGTACTTGAAAAATAGGGCTTCAAAATGAGCTTTTGAACAATTTAAAAATTTTTAAAATGTAAATAAAAATCAGCACATGGATCCTGTCGCAGGAGAGCGGCTCAAAAGTGTGGATTTCTTCGATTTTATCAACATTTTCAAATAATACCGTATTTCCTCTTATTGCCGCCCGGGCGCTTATTTTTCGATCGACCTCTGGGGGAGGGGGAGGGGGGGGTGGTTGTTAGCGCTTATTAGAGTCATTTTGAAATTTCTGAGTGAAAATCCAAAATCTAAAATCCAGAATTAGTGGAGCTTGCGAAAACTAAGAAAAAGAAAAAAATCTGTTCGAAAAAAAATTTGGACCTAGATACAATAGCTCAAAGTCGAGGGGGCGGCAATTAGAGGAAATACGGTATCCACTTTATCAATCGTCAATTTGGCTAAATTGAACAATAGCCCCCCCCCCCTTTAATTGATTGAAGCCTGGACCCCAATACGGCTGAAATTTGGTGAAAAAAAACAGCAATGCAATATTTCTTATTTTTTAAAAATGACCGTCTTGACGGTGCCCGTGCATTCATGCTTCTCTTCAGGGGTCACCCTGAAATTCTTCCTATCATTTTTTGCTCTCAAAAAAGCTATGCACAAAATGAAAGAAACTGATTCAGCCGAGCCCAAAGCCACTGTTCGATTCCAAGAGTCAGGCAGTCAGGCCATTAAACCAATTGGCACCTCGGTCACCCTGTTCTGCAATGTCACCGGCAACCCCACTCCAGCAATCACCTGGATGCTCAACGACCAGATCCTTATCCCTTCTGCGGATGGCACTAGGATCTCCCTTTCTGTAAATAATTTGTGAAATATATCTTCGGGCTAAATAAATTAAATTTTTTTAAAGGGATATCGCCTGGACATCCCCCGACTACAGACTACGGATGCTGGTGACTACTACTGTGTGGCTCAAAATGAGGTTGGAAGTGCCAAGGACAAAATTGCCGTCGACATTCTTGGTATTACTTGACAATTCAGTTTGAAGAGCATCTTTAATACAATACCAACTGGCAGATTGAATTTGTACCAGACGGGATACACACGGCGCCAATTTCAGCAAAAAACGCGTTGTGCGAATAGCCGACCATTTTGAAATTGGCTATTTCACAGTATTTCCACCCTAATTTTTTACAATTAAAAAACCTGCCATGATTACCAAGTAAGAGGATTGGTCAAAATGGTGGCTAGAGTATTGATCCCCCAAAGCAAACAAAAAAATTCAAAGTTTTCAAAATCAAAGTATTTCCGTGCCTATTCATTGGTCGGTTGCCCCTTGAGGTTAGGCTTTTGTTGGCCCCTTAACTATATTTGGTGATTCTGACTCACAAGGGAACTGATCGAACTGTACGATTCGATTCAAAAATTCTTACAAAGCCATCTTGCAGAGCATAATCGATTTACTAAATGGAATTTCAATATTTTTGCTAACAGACAGAAAAAATCGAACCTGGAGACTCAAACCTCCACAAACTGATTGGTCCTCCGATTTTCGAAGGGTTGAAAAAGAACTCGACATGTCCTCCTATTAAAAAAATGATATTTAAGGGCATTGTAATCTAGCGAGGAGGACAAAATGCTCGGGAGTTCTGAAACCCCCCAGGTAGTCAAACGTTACAGTCGGGAATTCTAGTGTTAAGACTGAAAAATACTTTCGAATATATGCTCTTAGAATACAAAGTCGGTAAAATTCGCTAGTTCAATTTTGAAATAAAATTACACAGGAGCCTTATGCTCACTCTGTCATTATTCAGAAAATCTATCCGCCTAGTCCAATCTGGAAGAGTCATGCTCAACAGAATCCAGCATGATTTCTCTTAAGACTCCAGAATACGAGTTTTGCGAATACGAGTTCGCCCTGCCCCTTGAGGCTTGACTATAGAAAATATGTTTTTGAAATCCACAGAAGGGACCAATGCAATTTTGATCTATTTTTACATGTTTTTCGAGTCTAAAAAAATTCCATTTTTTCAGTCTGTTAGCAAAAAATTTATAATTCCATTTATTAAATCGACTATTTTCGAATTGAATTGTACAGTCTGATCGGTTCCCTCATCAGAATAACCAGTCAACGCCTAACTCTCAAAGGTCAGAAATAAAAAATATTTGGAGGTGTTTTACAGTCGAAGCATACCTGGAGCGCCGCCAAAAACGCCGCCGGCGCCGCCGCCAGCGCCAGCGCTCCAAAATTTTCGCCGCCGGCGCCTGGCGGCGCTTTTAAAGAAACGGCGTCAGCGCCGGTGCTGAGAAGCCGGAAGATTGCCGCCGCCAGCGCCGGCGGCGCCAGTGGCGTTCTATAGTGCTAAATTTTCGTCTGTTTTTTTCCTTTAGGCGGATTAACAAGGTCAATCTCTTGTGATCGATAGATTTTATATACCGTATTTTCTCTAATAATGACCCCCCCCCTTATTTTTGACTAGGATTTCAGAGTTAAGGCCATTTTTGATTGACAATTTCGGAATTTTTGAGGGGTTGAAAAATAATGACCTCGGGGTCATTATTAAAGAAAATACGGTATGTCCAAAAACTAAGTGCTGAGTGAGCTGTGTTGCAGATATGTGGTGCTGATACCGAAAGAGTATGTTGTGTTGAAACTAATAGAGTGTCTTTTCGTAATGCTTAAAACTTAAAGGTGGGGAACTTTATATGCGCATCGCTTATTGTCGAAAGATCAAGTCCCTCTGGGGGTATTTTGATTTGTTTTTTCACTAAGTTTTCCAACTTTCGAGCAATTGATTGCAACCATCTCCAGCACTGCTTTGCTGTCAGTAACTGCCTCAATTTTGCGAGTTTTGTCAAATGACCACCAAAATTAAAGGAAACCAGCCGAAATGATGCGTACTTAGACTAATATAGCCTGTGTCTCCACCAATTTTATTTATTTGTCCGCGCGTTTAGTGACTTTCTAGAGTCAGAATTTCATAAGGGATCAGATATAAATTTTTCACACACCAAAATCACTTCATAAAAGCAAGGTAGCTAGTGAATGTGGTGAAGAAGGTAGGTAGTGAAGAAATGAGTACTATTGGAAGCTAGGATTTCAGTATTATTTAGGAACTGATTTTTTCTCGCGATTTCAATTTATATGGTTTTCTACAACTGTATGTTCAAAATGACGGCAAGAAGCAGGGCTACATTTTGAGTGTGAGTTTGAAAATGAGTATGTAAATTGAAATTGGGAAAAAAACGTCAGTTCCAGGATACTACCGAAAAGTACTGGGATAGTCATATTGAGGATTGCATCGAATTGGACATGGTTCAACATTTTTTACACTTTACCTCTACCCTTATACTAACTTTTTCTCTGTATGATAGCTCAAATAAAAACCCAGAACCTTGGCTACATTTTGACACTAAACTTGTAAATAAAGGAGAAAAAACAGGGTTTGCACCCAGTGCTAGTCGAAGCTGTAACCTAAGTCGATGCGTATATAAAGTCCCCCCCCCCTTTTTAAAAAATCTTCATTAACTACCAGTAGTAAAAATAATTTTTGTCGGCTGGCGGCGGCGCCGGCTGTCTTAAAATCGCCGCCGTCGCCAGCAGCTTCGCCAAAGACGCCGCCAGCGCCGGCGCTGGCGCTTGGCGGTGCCGCCGGCGGCGCTGCAGGTATGAGTCGAAGCTCGGCGCTAGTGGAGTTTACGTGTCCAAAATTTGCCTTGGTCCCCCTGTTGTTTTTTTTGTGAAAAACAGCTTGGTCCCCCTGTTCATTAAGGTTACTGTAACACTGTGACTATGGTGATCAGGTTGATTATGGTTAACATGATCACCTTTAATATTATCACCTTAAAAACAACAGGGGGACCAAGCTGTTTTTACAAAAAAAAAAACAACAGGGGGGACCAAGGCATATTTTGGACACGTAAACTCCATTAGGCCCCGAAGCTCTCTATAACTCTGGGAAAACTCTGGGAAATGGATAATTTGCTGTTTTTAGCAAAATTTGCAGTAAAGCTTTGACATTTTCTCTTCAGTTCCTCCACTGATCGACCGGGACAATGTAGAATTAAATCCCCGTCTGCCGGTAGGTCGCACACTAACCCTGTTTTGTGATGCCAAGGGAGAGCCTGAGCCTGTTCTCAAATGGTTTGTAAATGGAACGCTAGTGGAAGACTCTGTATCCAATAACTATCAGTTCAATGTTGTCTTCGGGGATGGTGCAAAATTTATTCAAGTAAGCCAGATTAAAGTGGGATAAATCAAAGGGCGACGGTCTTTTCGTCCCCGTTCATTTCGTCCCTAAAAGCCGCTAATTTGAAGTTTTCAAACAGGTTCGAATCCTTGTTGTAGCAGACATTTTAATTCTTGAATGACAGTCACAAATTAGTATTTATAAGACCCGTGAGCCTTAGGATGATAGGGTAGCTCCCTCGTACCTCTTCTAAATGGGTATCCACATTCAGAATCCGAAATATTGAAAATTGAAAGCAGTTAAAAATTATTGTACCTATCCAGAATGGTGTCCTGAACACGGTTTGATAATGCTAAACAAAAAGAACCACAGTTCTGGAGTAGTTTCCTATTCCGTATGGAGTCCACGTGATAGTATGGAGGTGGTAGTACCGAGAAAGTAGTACCTAAGCGGTAGTAACAAGGAAATGACTAGGAATCGGTACTCAGGTGGAAGTGCCTGGGTGATGGTACTTGGATGGTGGTAGATTGTAGTTTCTAGTTGGTGGTACCTAAATGGCAGTACTTGATCGGCAACACCCAGGTTGTATATTAGACTTTTTTCGCAAAGCATCTGAACATGCTGGTAGCTGGGTCATCTGGATGTCCCATGCACCAACTAAACCAAATGGTGATCCACTTAGATTAAATTTTTTTCTACGTTATTGGGTTCCAAAACTTGTTTTTGCACTAACTCAAGCATTCTAAAGATGGTTTGACAGTACTAAAATTAAGTTTTGCAATATTTGCGAAAACTGTGAAAATACCATCAAAACGTAATGTCACTACTGTTAAACCATCTTAAAAATGCTTTACCGTATATTCTCTATTAATCCCCCACTCTCTAATAATCCCCCACCCTACGGACCTCATATCTCAGCCTAGAGCAAACATTTCACAAATCTGTTTTTTTGCGTTTTCTTAATTAGTACGAGCTCTCCTGATTCCAATTTTCAGATTTTGGTCGACTGCCCGAAAATCTCAAAATCGACCTCGAATTTTCCCGATTTTTAGGGATTTATAGAGATATATAAATTTATAGAGATATATATAGAGATATATATATATATATATACGGTAATTAGTGCAGAAAATAGGTTTTGGAACCCAAAAACGAATTTTTTTTTTTGATCTAAGTGGACGACCACTTGGTTTTCTCTATTTTATTTCAGACCAATTAGGTGTATATTCACCTAACCAGGAGGTACCTACCCTATGTATAGAGTTGGGGTTGGTAAAATTAAAATTTTGGTCCTAACGAACCCAATTCCTGACACAATTTTAAGTTAGAAAAAATGTTTGCTATCACCAGGATTTGAACCTGTTTGATAATTTCAAATTGGCGGTTTTCGGGGACGAAATGACCGGGGACGAAAAGAACAGGGGACGAAATGACCTAGTGCCTAAATCAAAAAATTTTTTATTTGTCAGGTTCCGAACGTAACGCTAGAAGACAAAGGTGTTTACAAGTGTGTAGCGACCAACACAGCTGGAGCTGATGAATTGATCTACAAATTGGACATTTTCCGTTAGTCTGTTTGTAGCTATAAAATTTTTTATTTTTATATTATTTTGAAATCACCATATAATCAGTGCCTTGTTCTGCTCATGCTCCACCTACTAGATAGAGTCAGAGCCGGAGCTAAATTTTGTGAACCCCGGAGCTAGAGTGGCACACTTGAGCCTGAGACGCCTTTCCCCAGTCATTTTGCCTTAGTCCCGCGAGGCAAAAAGTAAAAAAAATATTTAGGTCAATTTTTAAATAAACTTTGAAATTAATTTTAAAAATTCACCATATAATCAGTGCCTTGTTCTGCTCATGCTCCACCTACTAGATAGAGTCAGAGCCGGAGCTAAATTTTGTGAACCCCGGAGCTAGAGTGGCACACTTGAGCCTGAGACGCCTCTCCCCAGTCATTTTGCCTTAGTCCCGTGAGGCAAGAAGTAAAAAAAATATTTAGGTCAATTTTTAAATTAACTTTGAAATTAATTTTAAAAATTGATTTTAAATTTCAACAAAAAAATTTGACCAGAATTTGACTTTTTTGCCTTGAGGAACCAATGCAAAAAGAATGGAGGGTCCCAGGTTCAAGTTAGCCGCCGGTTTATCCAAAATAATTTTATTTCCCATTCCCTTCTACACAATATTCACTTTCTATTTGTGGTTATTGATTATTTTTTATCAATCTTAGCAAGATTTATGAATTCTTCTATCCTCTTTTTGTTTGAAAATTTTCGTAGGCTTGCTAGACATTCTAAAATGGCTACATTTTACCACTATTTTGGTTGGGATATTAGCGGCGGTTGTACAGTCGTAAAGTTTTCTGGCCGCATTAACAAAATTTCTGATGTATCAAATTATTAAATGACAGGGCTTCCAAATCAAAATTTCAAAAAAAAGGACATTTGGTCAAAAAGTGCCATTTTATCCAATGTTTGTTGGGTTTTCAGTGCCAAAAATAAAGATTTTGACGTGAGATCTCGAAATTTCTAAAAATTTGTGGTCCCAAATAAAGGACAAATATTTAAATAGAGGATGTTTGGAAGCCCTGATAAATGATCATTTGTAAGATATTTTTATGGGCTATCTGGCCTTTAGGGTCATCCCGTTATTCAAAAAATGGATTAGGGCATTTTAGAGGCATGCAGAATCAGAATTCTCCGTTCAAATTGAAATTTAATATAATTTTACAGAATCTCCAACCATCTACAAAGGTGGAACAGAACAGGTGGCTGAAGGAAAAGTGGTAGGCCTAAAATACTCCTTACAATAAAAGCTGCCGACTTAGACTTTCCACTTCAGGCAATTTTGGACTGTAATGCCAGAGGTGAGCCACCTCCCTTGGTCACCTGGCAAAGGAATGGGGTTAGAGTGGAGACTGGCCTTCGCTATGTGGTTGAAGACAAAATGCTCAAGATCATCGACACTCGCAGCTCTGACTCTGGAATATATGTGTGTGTGGCTACAAATGAAGCCGGAACTGACCAGCAAGCATTCACCCTGGAGGTGTTAAGTAAGTTAAGCATATTTTCAGACTAATTTACTAAAATTAAATCTTCTCAGTTCCACCCAAACTAGTTTCTACATCTGCCAACCAGTCAACTATAGCTTTGAATGGAAATGTCTCGCTGAAGTGCTCCGCCAGAGGCTATCCTATTCCTAAAGTCATTTGGACGGTGGATGAAGACCAAAAGCCACTAGAAAATGAGCTTCAAGCAGGTATGGCTTGAATCGGCCGACCGACATTTTTGGCAGGTTGAATTGGCGGAAAATATATTAGATTTGTGTGAAGTGTGATAGATCTCAAACCGACGGTAAACCCAAATTTTTTGTTTTTGGTCGGAAGAACTGAAATCGGACGGCTGAACCGAAAATCCTAAACACAACTATTACTTTACACAGTTGAGAGGATTACTTTACATCATGTCTAGGGATCGCAAGCATTGAAGGCTGGCAATCAAAATTACCCCTCCACCTCTCACCCAAAAATTTGTTAACACGAAATTCGAATTTTCGAGAAAAATTTTGCAATAAATTTTCGGTTCCTCAGCCAGAATGAACAAGATTGGTTTTGATCCGATTTGCGGAGAACTATATGCTATACTGCTGTTTTATGTCAGTCTGTGGCCTGTCACAATTTACAAAAAAGGTAAGATACCATATTTTCTCTATTAATTACCCAGGATAATTATTTTTCAACCCCTGAAAATCGAAAAAAAATTATTTTGATTCTGAGATTTTTAGGTGCTCAACCAAAATCTAAAAACTGGAATCAAATAAGTTTGTGGTGATTAAGAAAACCCAAAAAACAGATTTTCAAAATAATTTTTTTTAGCTGAGATACAGGGTGCCTATGGGCGGTAATTAATAGAGAGGGGGTAATAAATAGAGAACATACGGTATGTTCCGCCAATCATGCGTAAAATATTCTCGCACCAATCGACACAGGATGATCGATTCAGTCTTCCAATAATTATGAAAAGCTGGGTTTGCTGTCTCAAAAAAGTGACAGTTACAAAAAAGTTTCCTCAAAAATTACAGGGGGACCAAGACATTTTGGAATGGATTTTGAGTTGTCTTGGGGACCAAGGCACGGTTACAGGTTCAAATCCTGGTGGTAGCATACATTGTTATTTTTCACAAATGGTCCTCAAATGCATCTTCCCAATGCAATAGTGACTCCCAAGGAGTCGCGGCATTGCCACGGCGCTTCTAGTTTTTTACTACAGTCAAATCTCGGCTATATGCCACCCCAGTTATACGCCACCCTAAAGGCTGTATTTGGCTGAGGTTGGCTTATTCTTAGTCTGTCAACTGACACCCCGGTTACACGCCATCCTCGGTTATACGCCGCCCTAAAGACGTTCCCCTGGGGTGGAGTATAACCGAGGTTTGACTGTAATTTATTTTGTAAAGTCTGGTTAGAAAATTTCGGTTTTATCCATTTTTTCGGAATTTTGCTAGCTTTTTTCTTGATTATCTTATCTAATTTTGTTACAGGCACTGAATATTGGTTGGAAGAGGGTGGCACAACTCTCCACTTGACAGATGTCAAACACAAGGGCTCTCGTGTCTTTCACTGTGCTGTGGTCAACGATGCCGGAGATGATGAAATTAGCTATTCCGTCAAAACAATACGTAAGTATGCAAAAACAAGCACCTAAGCGACAGGAAAATTTAAAAAAATGGCTCCATTTCTGGTTTTTTTTCGAGAATAAAGCGTAGAAAAAATTTATTTGGCCGGATTCTTCTATCCTTTTCCTATGTATATTGCAAAAAAATTGTGGAATGCCAAAATAATTTGATTCAGGTGCCCCAACCATCACCAAAGAAGGGGTGAAGGTGCAGAACATCAGTGAAGGGGAACCTCTAAAGCTGACCTGTGAAGTAGGTCGTGGGACAGATGGAGGTGACACTTCTAGCAGTCTAGATGAGAATGAAGTCACTTGGCAGAAAGATGGAGTCAACTTTGAGCCCGACTCCAACATCCAACTATCCCAAAACCAGAAAGAACTCTCATTTTCCGCCGTCCGACTCAACCATGCTGGCAACTACTCATGCACAGTCAAGAATTTTGCAGGAGTGGCCAGTCAGTACATGCAAATTCATGTAGGAGGTGACCCATTTGGATTTGGGATATATTAACTGAAATGTTGGCTTGAGTTCAGAATCCCCCCCCCCCACGGGGACTGATCAGGTGGAGGAGATAACTTCATATTCGTGTTTCTCGACCCCGATTTCATGAGAAAGCCGGCTGTTTTTTTGGTTCTGAGAAAAAAAAAAATTTTCGAACCACAGGGGGGTATCATGGTTTTTTAGTCAAAATTTGAAAAATTTAAATTGGCGCCTTTTGAATTTAAAAGGGAATAAGGGCTGTATTGGGAGGGGAAGGAATAAAAGGGGGCCACTGATCACACAGGGGCCACTAACAAGAAGATGTTGAACATAGTTTTGAATACTGGGGCCTACCGCATAAATAAACTCTGGTATGCATGCTTTTTCATGCATCCAGAGTCACTTTCGAGTGATTTGTGTCTAAGGTATGTGGGTGTGCGCATCTCAACTCCAAGCCCCCAAGCCCCCTGCGCCCCCGAAGGGGGCGCAGGGGGCTTGAGAGTTAGAGATGCGCGCACACACTTACCTTAGACATGATTCCGAGAAGTACTCTTGACCATAAAATGCATATAGAGTCTTTTTTTGCCACGGCCCAGTTGAAAAACATGGTGAGGCAGTCGAAGAATATAGATATTCAAATTTATAATGTTCTGCCATAAAAGTGGCCCCCTTTTATTCCCTTCCCCTCCCAATACAGCCCTTATTCCCTTTTAAATTCAAAAGGCGCCAATTTAAATTTTTCAAATTTTGACTAAAAAACCATGATACCCCCCTGTGGTTCGAAAAAATTTTTTTTTCTCAGAACCAAAAAAACAGCCGGCTTTCTCATGAAATCGGGGTCGAGAAACACGAATATGAAGTTATCTTCTCCGGGGATCGGACATTTTTCCGTTGGACATTTTTCCGTCAAAATTATTCGGCGGTCATTTTTTGGCTGTACTTTTTTTTCTTGATCGAGAAAAATGATTCTGTTAGTACGGTTTTGTAGCTAAGATTCAGGGCTTCAAAATGAGCGATTAACAATCAATGTCTGATTGCAAAATTTTGGATAAAAATGTCCAATCCGACATTAAAAAGGGAGTTGGACATTTTTCCGTCGAAATTGGAGACTCAGTGTCAGACTGGGCATTTTTATACAAAATTTTGCAATTGAAGGGACTAACGGTACTAACAGAATTCGTTTTTTCAATTACGAAAAAAAATTACAGTCAATAAATGACCACGGAAAAATTTCGACGGAAAAATGTCCAACGGAAAAATGTCCTAAACCCTCTTCTCCACCTGATCAGTCCCCGTGGGGGGGGGGGGATTCTGAACTGCAACCGAAATGTTAATATATGGAGTTTTTAGTCCCTCCGAAAATTGCCCAAAATTTGCGCAAAATGGTAGTGAAAAGAGGTGGATTGGCTGAATTGTGGTGTGAAGCAGGTATTTTTTAAAAGGGGTTTGTATTTTGAAGCATGCCGAATTAATAATTTAGTTGGAATTCCTACGCCGAAAATTTCTTGGCTGAAGGATAACCAGTCATTGCAGAACTGTGAGTTTTTGGTGATTTAAATTGTAAAAAATGTAGCCGAAGCAACACAAAAAATGGTTCACAAACAAAACATTGACAAACCAAAGCCAACGAACCTGAAAAGGTTTTAAAAGGTTTTTTCTCGAAATACCGTATTCACTCTAATAAACGGGCACCCCCTAATTCAAAAAACGTGTTTTTGGCATACCGTTTTTAATACACTTTTTGAGACTTATCTTTAGCAAGATACCTCTAATTTTGTAGATCATCTAACTGGCTACAAAATGAGCGGTGATTTGCATGATGAAAATTTGAAAAAGTAGGTCAAAAACTCAATGCCAAGAACACGATTTTGAACGAAGGGGTGCCCGTTTATTAGAGTGAATACGGTATATCTTCTAAATATACGGTATATATCTAGAGTGAATGCGGTATCAGCGGAAAATAAATAAAAAAATGCTACAGAATAATAGCGGTAAATGACACCCGCCTGTAGGGAAGGCAAAAACTAGTAAATAACTAAAAGGTGTGCCCATGTTTTGGTTCTGTTCAAAAAAGTTCAAAATCAGTATTATTCTTTATCTAAATTGCAGCTGATGTTGCATCAGAGACCACTAGCAGTGGCGAGATGAAACGCACAGCCATCTTTAGTGATATTACACCAGAACAAGCTGGTGTTTATACTTGCCATGCTGAAAATTGGGCTGGTTCCGATTTCATGACGGTTGATCTTGTTGTTTTGAGTAAGTTTAAAAAGTTTTTTACATAAAAGTGCCATTTTGACTTGATTGCAATTAACCTCTTGCATACGAAAATTAATGCTGGTCCAGATGGCATCAAAACTTTGACTCTATATGTATTCGAGGGTGCGCCGAAAAAAGTATGCCTTGGTCTTCCTGTTTGTTTTTGTTGAATTTATAACAAGTTTCACGTTCTCCAGATGTATTTTTGGCGAACCATCGATTTTTGTGGGATTGATAGTGCAAAATATTTGCGATGTATCAAATAGTACAGGGTGATTCAAGAATTATGGGCACTTTTGAGCAGCCATGACTTTTTTTAAACGCCGTTTTCAAAAATCTGTAAACGCCAATCAACTCAGTTTTTGATGGCATTTTTGGTATGTAAAGTCGAAAACACGATTTTTGCTTGGTCCTCCTTGTGGTTTGGGCCTTGCCCATCCAGCAACCAAGACCCAAACCACAAGGGGGACCAAGCAAAAAAATCGTGCTTTTGACTTTACATACCAAAAAATGCCATCAAAAACTGAGTTGGTTGACGTTTACAGGATTAAAAAAAACGGGTTTTGAAAACAGTTATGGCTTCTCAAAAGTTGCCAAAATTCTTAAATCACCCTGTAGATGTAGTTTTTCCGACACAAAAACAAATCTAACTAAAACAAACAGACGAGGGGAAGTGCCAAGGAAGTTTCTTAAAAATTTTCGAAAGGTGTATTTTTCACGGCGAACTCTTAAACACGGCTCTAGGTAAATTCATCCTCCGGTAAATTCATCCTCCGGTAAATTCATCCTCGGTAAATTCATCCTCCGGTAAATTCATCCTCCGGTAAATTCATCCTCCGGTAAATTCATCCTCCGGTAAATTCATCCTCCGGTAAATTCATCCTCTAATTTTGTCTTGACAGGAATATTGGGTAAAAATATTTGTTTGTTATTTCAACGGTCCTCATCTACCTGCAGTAGCACCAGTCCACCCCAAGTGGCTCAGATTTACCTTCAATGATCATGATCTTCTCTCAATGGTAAAGATGCAACCTTTAAGGTTCAGATATACCCTTTATAGTTTATATCCTCCCTAAATAGTCCAGGTCGACCTACAATAGTACCGGAGTGGGTAGGTCGTGACGTACCTAGGTATGGGTAGGTGAGCAGGTGCCTGAGTAGATAAGCCAGGAGCAGGGGCGTACGCAGGGGGGGGGGGGGCAGGGGGGCACGTGCCCCCCCGTCAGATTTTTCCGAAAACGGTGTAGGTAAAATGGCCTCGAAAATTTGAAAAACGGTGTAGGTAAAATGGCGTGAAAATGGCCTGGTGCCCCCCCCGTCAGAAATTCCTGCGTACGCCACTGGCCACGAGAGTAAGCAGTAAAAACTTTTAGGGTATTTTAGGGCTCTTTTTTGGTGATTTATCACATTTTTCTTGCTGGAGCTGGGCAAAAAGACTCTAAATGCATTTTCGATCAAGAGTCTAGCTCGGAATTATGTCTAAGGTAAGTCTGTGCGCGCATCTCTAACCAACCAAGCCCCCTGCGCCCCCTTCGGGGCGCAGGCGGCTTGGTTGCTTGGGGTTGAGATGCGCACACACACATACCTGAGACACAAATCACTCGAAAGTGACTCTGGATGCATAAAAACATATGCATACCAGAGTTTATATATGCGGTAGGCCCAGAAAGTAAAAACCTGTTCAAAATCTATCATTTTTACCTAGATTTTGCCTAAAAAGGGTTTAAATTTGGTCAAAAATGCCCTAAAAGACCGACTACTCCCAAGGGGTGGGTGGCAAATTTTTCGTGTATGCCATAACTGGGGCTCCTGCAAGTCAAATCGCTGTTTTAGTATTATTAAACCGTGTTCAGGATACGATTCTGGATATGTTACAATGATTTTTACTTACTTTAATCCAAATCCAAAATTTGGAGTTTTGATGTGGATACCCATCTGGGGGAAGTGCCAGAGGGTTCTACTACCTACCCTCAGGCTTACTATTCTTATAAAAAACTATTTTATGAATGTTGATCAAGAAAAAATGATGTATGTTACCGCCAGGACTGGAACTTGTAACTTTAAAGATTTGGAGGGACATGTGTAGAATACATGTTTGAGTTCGTTCTAATGTACACTGGCCCATTCTGCGCCTAAGCACAAAAAGTGGGCTACTGTAGTGTGGAGATGATCCAGAGTCCTGATCCCCGAAAAAAAATTCAAAAAGTATGATAATGAAAATTATTCCTGTCAAGACAAAATTAGAGGATGAATTTACCGGAGGATGAATTTACCGGAGGATGAATTTACCAGAGGATGAATTTACCGAGGATGAATTTACCGCCGCCCCTTAAACACACATACAGTCAAACCTCGATATAGTGGCCCCCTCTCAAGTTCGTTCCCACCTAGGGTCCGACACTTTTTTAACCCCATTTTTGAAATAATTTATGAATTCTGTTTTGACAGTCTGGTCGCAAATATCGTAAGGATTCCGATTTTGCCGATCGTTTTTCAAAAACCTAAAATTTTCGCTATTAAAAAATCAAAACCTCGATTTAACGACCCCCCTTTTGAAAATTAGAGGGTCGTTAAATCGAGGTTTTGATTTTTTAATAGCGAAAACTCTAGATTTCTGAAAAACGATCGGCAAAATCGGAATCCTTACGATATTTGCGACCAGACTGTCAAAACAGAATTCATAAATTATTTCAAAAATGGGGTTAAAAAAAGTGTCGGACCCTAGGTGGGAACGAACTTGAGGGGGGCCACTATATCGAGGTTTGACTGTATAGCTAACTCCTTGATCACACTCCTTGGTCTTTTTTATTGCGAAAAAATATCTAATTTTTCAGTCCCACCCGAAATATTTCCGGAGAAACAAAATGTGACAGTGAACTTGGAAGAGACCATTATATTGCCCTGCAATGCATCAGGCATCCCAGAACCAGTGGTTTCCTGGGTCAAGGCACCTCACAAGGACATTATCGGTAATGAAGAAAGTATGTTTGATTCATATCTATAAAGGTAGTGGCGCTAGTTTCCAATTCCTATTTAGAATACCAAATATTGGGCACCTCTTTGGCAATCAAAAAGATCTCTGCTTCCGACGACGGTTTCTACCACTGTATTGCCAAAAGTGAAGCTGGTCAGGCTATTGGCCTAAGGCGCATCAACGTCAACCGTAGGTGTTATACCTTAACTTTTCCACAACAAAATTTGACCTTTTCCAGTTCCAAGAAATGCGAACAAAAATATTTGGGTGGAGTGTGATGAAAATGGTCAGCCAGTGAAGTCGACTACCTATGTACCTGCTCGTGGCGACCGACCTCAGTCTCCAAACGACTATTTGCACTGGGACACGGAGTATCAACAGCTGCCAGAAAATGGGACAGATGGTGTTCTCATATCTTGCCTGCCAAGCCATAGAGGGTTGGTTTTGTCATTTCTGCCTTTATCCCTAGCACATTGTTGAAAGGGAGCACTCGCACCCCGCACTCCCTACTCGATTACACCCTTTTGGGTGTAAAGTGTACTCCTGCCATAATGTTTTTTAAAAAATTTTCGAGGGGGGGGGGTGGTTCTTTAGCCCGGTCAGCACTAATCCCCCTATGGGATACCTCCATGCTTAAGGCTAAGCCCAAGGGTTTGCCCACAGGCAATTATTGTGTGGCAGAGACTAGCGCCTTGACACTACCACCTAAGTTTTTCTAAAATCTGATTATTTAGCCCTCGTCGAGTTCCTGTTAACACACTGCCGCACTTTGTGGAGACTCCCCTAAATACAATGGTCAATCCTGGAGCTGAACTGCGTTTGCACTGCAGGTATATAGTCCTGTTTATTGTGACTGAATAAAATGAAATCTAAAAAATGCCTTTCAGTGCCATGGGCTCTCCCACTCCAGCCATTTTCTGGCTGAAAGACGGTCAATTGTTGGAAGAATTCCGGTCTCTAGATGGCTCATCAATACTCCAGCTGCAAGCTGTCAACAAATCTATAGCTGGACAGTATGTTTGTGCCGCCAGAAACCAGATTGGAGAGAATCGAGCATTCGCTGAAGTTAGTCTGGGTGCTGGTGATTGGGACGCCAATCCCTCTTCTATTGCCAAACTGCTCAGAGATCGATCCAAACTAAGGCCTGTCACAGTGCTCCAATGCTTCAATGGCACTCAACTGGAGAAACACAGAGTGGCATGGACAGTGGATGGACGCAAAGTGGGGCAGTTGGATGAGAGCTTACACGCTTTAAACAATGGATCCATGGCACTCTTCTATTTTGCTTCGGTAACTTTTTTTGGTTAAATTATGGTAATACAGTCCGAATTTTCTTTTCGTTTTTCATCGGTTTTAACTTTGGTCCCCCTATGGTCCAATAACCCACTATGTTGGAGGATCGTAAAATTCGCCCAAAATTAATTCCTAGATAATTTTCAAGATCTTTCAAATCTTAGGCGAAATCTTTTTCATAGGATAGGCCAGCGTATATTAGGAGTGTGTCAATGCCCCAAAAGAAACAGAGGATTCAAGGCAAAAATCAATTTTTTGATCTTAAATATTTTGCTGGAAAATGGCCGATTGGTACCTATGCTGTTTGGGCCCGACCATCATTTTTTCCCTTGGTCCCCCTGTTGTTTTTTCTTAAAAAATGCCTTGGTCCCCCTATTGTTTAATGACGGTCGGGCCCAAACAGCATAAGTACCCATGATTTAAATAGGCATGTCGGAGAAGGGTCTGTCCGAACTTTTTTCAAAACTTTGCTTACGGCTAATTCACACTCGATATAAGAAAATTTTCAGCAAGAAGAGTTGTCTGCATTTGGTTGCAAAATCCGTGACCAGCCAGGCCGAGTGCATCTAGGCGGGCAGGTGGAAGTTCTTGATGTGGTTCCAAGAGCCTTGATCCGACCCACTCGTATATATTCTCACCCCAAAATGGACATTACTATTGATTGTAAGCTGAAGACTGGAAGTGCATTGACCACCAAAATTCAATGGTCCAAGAATAATGTCAATCTGGAGCCTGATTTCGACAAATTGGAGGTTATGGTAAGACCTCTTGGTATAGAGACTACAAAGTATGATTTATCTAATTTCAGCCCAACAACTCATTGTTGATTCGCACAGTCATCGACTCAGACAGAGGTTCTTATAAGTGTCGGTCATGGAATTCCCAAGGAAAATCCTGGGACGATGTGGATCTAATAATAGAAGGTATGAATTAGTTGCCCGAATTGCATGAATCGCCCCGAAGGGGGCGCATGGGGCTTGGTTGGTTAGAGATGCGCACACAGACTCACCTTAGACATAATTCCGAGCAAGACTGTCGATCATAAAATGCATATAGAGTGTTTTTGCCAAGCCCCAGTTGGGAAAACATAGTAGAATACCACATAACCACCACATTTTGACGTACCCTTTTGGCTTAAGTTACCTTGGTCCTCTAAGGTAAAAAGTCAAAATTTTGATGAAATTTTGATCATTTTTTCAAAAATACTCGGCCGAGCCCTAAAAACACCTTTTCTGCACGTTTCAAAAGCTAAAACGTCGAAAAACACGATTTAAGGCGTTTTCGAGCTAGTCGGTATAGTGTACTCCCGCCAAATAGTTAATTTGGTACAAAAAAAGTATTCCCCATTTTTATCTATATGCCTCAAGCCTTATCTAAAACCTTAGAAGTCCCCCCGACCTTTAGGAAGTAGTAAAAAAATGGTAAAAACAATAATAGAAATCAATGTCAGAAAGTAGGCGTAAATGTCCCACCCCCCCCTTTTCCCCGTTTTAAGCTAAAACAATTTGTAGTAAAGTTTCAAAGACATGAAAAATTCTCTGTTAAAAGATTTAAAAAAAAGACCGTGTCTCTCTGACTCTTACAAATCGGATTTTGCACTTGCTTGGGTTTTCGAAGATTAGTGGAAACACAAATATTAGCTCCACACCTGTAACTTCTCAATAAATTTAGACGTGCCGGATGCCGTTGTGGGTCAATTCAGTGGTTCAATCAACGGCAATCAAATCCAAGAGACCCACGGGAAGATGGTTCTGGCCCAAATTGAGCCTCAGCTCGACTCCAACGACATTCTCATGCAAATCGACAATCTGCCCAAGAATATTGCCAAATCCTCAGCCAAAGCCACTAAAACTCTAGTCAGTATAATGTCCATGCCCCTGGCTCAGTTGGGCTATGACCCTGATGGACCCGAAACAGCAATGGATTCCAACAGAACTACTTTCAATGGATCTATGCCCAAGTTTGAACGGCTGACCGAGTATTCCTTTCAGTCAGGTGAAAAAATAAGAGTCAAACAGAGTGGCGATGGAATAGAACAAGGCAAAATGATGATGAGTGTGGACTTCCAAGGAAGTGTGCCCCAAATTGATGAGGTAGCTGTTTTATCCAAACAACAGAATATTTAGTTTTCAAAATGTCTTCGAAATCCCGATGTATATGCCCTTTTAAAAATATTATAATGGTGCTACCGGGGAAACCGTTTTCGTTTTTCATCTTGCTCCCGCATCTTGATTCTGCCTTTGCTGAGTTATTGTCTCAAATTTGTGCTAAATGTTATATTTTTGAGCGCAATTAAGTGCGCAAACATATTTTTTAATTTTTTGGGTTACCTTGGTATCATGAAAATTTCGCGGGAGGATACAGGGTGACACAGAAAATCACCGACATTCTTGATAAATTCGAGGAAGGCTCCCGCTCACTTGTCAAAACCTAAGAAAGAAGGGAAACAGATTCTCAGTCATCACAGCCCAGGGCTCGGATATCAAAATTTTCAAGTAAAGGACATTTGGTCAAAAAGTGCCATTTTATACAGTGCTTATTGATTTTTGAGCAACAAAAATAAAGATTTTGACCTAAAATCTCAAAAATTCTAAAGATTTCGATGGATTTCAAATAAAGGTCAAATCTTTAAATAAAGGATACCGTATTTCCTCTAATAAGCGCCCCGGGGCACTTATTTTTCAAACCCCTAAAAATTTTGAAATTGTCAATCAGAAATGGCGTTAACTCCAAAATTTTAGTCAAAAAATAGGGGGGGGCGCTTATTGGAGCGGGGGCGCTTATTAGAGGAAATACGGTATTTCCGAGCCCTGTCATAGCCGCTGACGACAATTTCGACTGTCCAAATTTCTAATATTTCGTCTAACTAAATATTTTGGAGTAGTTTGAAAGTTTTTTTAGGAAAAGACTTAAAAAACTATGGTACTAGACAAAAAGTACTTTTTCGTGCGAGCATACTGCTTAAACATTAAATTAGGGTTGAGTGATGGCTAATTTAGCCGGCTAATTTAGCGCTAATTTACCCTAAATTACCCTAAATTAGCGCTAAATTAGCCGGCTAAATTAGCAACCACCCAACCTTACATTAAATTTAGTAAAAATATTTTTGACCAGTGAAGGGTCGACTTTTGAAAAGTGCAACTATACAGACAATTGGCTGTGAATAAGAAATACTCCAAAACCAATTTCATTGTTGCAGAGCCCATTCAGTTTTGAGCCTATGAACGAGGACTTGGTGGAAGTGTCGCCTGGAAAAGTTACTGGCTTAGGCAATTCTGCAGTCAACTTTGGGAAGAATCGTCGAGTTTCTTTCAAGTATGTTAGCCGATTTCCAACCATATCTCTTGGCGAATTTTTTCAGATGGGAAGACAAAATCACCTATGACCCCAGCTCAGATGATACAAAAATGATAGAGCCAGGCAGCACTATGCATATCCAGGCTCGTCCCAAACTAGAAAATGACTCCAGTTCAATTAGAATGCAAGTCAAAGTGGACCGATTTGGTTATTGTCCTAGTGGTTACGCCAAAATCAGAGATACATGTCGAGGTATACATTTATATGGTTATAGAGGTATAGTCCCACTAAACTTTTGTTTTTACATGAAATTACGGGCAGCGCCAGATTGCGCGCACTTCAAGTTGCGCCCTCGAAAATTGGGCACACGTGATTAGCGCACACACTTTTTCAGCTGCACTCTTCGTTTAGCTGCGCTTCTCCTCATTTTTATGCTTCCAATTATTCTCTGACCATTATTCTTGTTTTCATACGTAATTCACGGCTTTTCAAGTTATCTGAAAAAAATATTTTAAGTTTCAAGCAAATATTCGTAGGAAATTTGAAAATTTCTCCAATTTGAATAGAAGAAGCCGAGTACCTTACTTGTTTCAGCTTTTAGTTTCCTAAACTTCTTTTTCAAAACCATTCTCGCCTGTTTTTAGAGGGAATTTAGAGCTACATTTTAGTCTACAAATAGTGCAGAACAAATACAAAATTTGGCATTTTAGATACAAAAGCTGCTTTTGCGTAAAATTTGTGTACCGCATTCACTTGTGATTAACGTAAAGTCTGAACTTTCACTGGACATGTAATCAAAAATTTTAAGCTTAATTTATGACCTACGTCTACTTTTCGAAAATTTGCAAAAAAATGAAGAAAATCTTTTCAGTTGTATAAAATTTGGCCCTATATGACAATAGGTATCGATTTCACAAAAGGGTCCCCCTGTGGTTTTTTTCAATTTTTTGTTACGCATATGCAGTGTATTTTTTGTTTTATTTAGCAAAATGGTACGCAAACATCTTGTTGAGAATAATAAGGCGATCGATCTAAAAACAATCCATCTGGCGAACCTTTTTCCGTTTACTACGAATGATGCTATTGCGTTCCTCGTTAATCTCAATATGCTAAAGAATTTCATGGTATTTGACAATTGCAATTATGATATGCATATTGTCAAACGGTCTCAGCTAAATGACGGAATCTGGGTAGATTTTGAGCATTTGAAAAAATTTTCAACCACAAAATTTCAAACCATTTTAAACCAAAGGGGGACTCTTTTGTGAAATCGGTACCTATTGTCATATAGGGCTCAAAATTTCTTGGCGGAAATGGCTCGTTCAGAAACCCGGGCCTAACAGACTATTTGAAAAGTGAAAATGAAAAATTGAAAATGAAAAATTGAAAAGTGAAAATTCTCAAGCAGACTAATATTCGAAAAATTGAAAAATTGAAAATGAAAAGTGAAAATGAAAAATTGAAAATTTTTTCATTTTCAAGCAGACTATTGAAAAATTGAAAAATGAAAAGTGAAAATTTTTTCAATTTTTCATGAAAAATTGATGACCGGTCATCACGTCATCAATTTTTCAGAATTTTACATAGCTTAATTCTAAGGCTATTTTTATGTGCTGAACACGATTTCGGGCTCAGATTTTGTGTTTTTGTGATAGAACAAGTAGTAAATTGCTTTATTTGCTTCTACTTCAGGCGATGTCTGCAAGCGACAGTGATAACAGCAGTGAAAATGGTGCTATTCGTTCGAGGGTGTTTTAAGTAAAAGGCACATTTGGTAAAATTTCTTTTGGTAAAGGCACACGTGGTAAGAAAACTTTTTGGTAAAGCACTTTTTCCGTGGATATTTTCGGGTGGTATATCTTTTTGGTCATAGAGTTCTTGTTTTTGGCCATAGATCTTATTGGCTGTTTTGGTCACAGAGACACCGTTTTCGGAGGCAATAGACGTTTTTCTAATCATCTAAAAGCACTTTGTGCTCTCCGAACCCCGTTAAGCACCTAATGACCAGGACTTTTCAGGGCGTTTGGGTGAATTTACCCCTACTCTGGAGTTACCTGGATATAAACCTGTTCAGGTGGTAGACACCCCAGGTTTGGAGTTGGGTAGATAAAATCGCACTTTTAGTCTTAACAAGCCGAATTCCTCACACAATTTTAAGTAAGAAAAAATGGTTTATTTTTCATTATAAAGAAATTTTAATTTTGTAGGCCATCCAGGTGGACATCCACTTGACCAGGATTTAACCACCACACGTTTTGGGGTTTGCGTGGGTGAAATATTGATTTTTGTCCTGACAAACCTAATCTAACACATAATTTTAAGTTAGAAAAAAAGAGTATAATTAAGAAGAATTTTAATGGGAGGAAATAGATATAGAAACCCGGAGAAAGAAAGGGAAAGAGAAGAAAAAGTAGGAATAAGAAGGTCTTTGACACAAAAACAACTACAAAGTGCCTTACTAAAAAAAAATTTACCAAATATGCCTTTACCAAAAAAATTTTTACCAAATGTTCCTTCACCAAAAACTTTTTTTACCAAATGTGCCTTTTACCAAATATTTCTTTACCTTTTTCGGTACAGCCCCCCCCCTCCAAACAGCCCCCGTACAGCCCCCAAAAATACAATGCGCAAAATGAAAATTTTCAGTGAAAATGAAAAATTGAAAAATGCTTAGTCTGCTTGAAAAGTGGAAATTTTTCACTTCTCATTTTCACTTTTCATTTTCAATTTTTCAATAGTCAGCTTCAGAATTTTCATTTTCAATTTTTCAATAGTCAGCTTCAGAATTTTCATTTTCAATTTTTCATTTTCATTTTTTCAATTTTTCATGAAAATTTTTCATTTTTCAAATAGTCTGCTAGGCCTCCGGAGTTGAAATATTTGGCATCGCGAACGTCCCTAACTCCAACTCGGACTCCAACGCTGACTCCGACTCCAACTCTGGAATTCTGAACCAGCCAAAAATGAAAAGTTCTGTGCTATGCGAATATTTATCAAAATCCAAAAATGCACCCGTTTTGACTACAGTCGACGCTCCCAATAACATACACCCAAAAGTTCGTTCCCGCCTAGGGTCCGACACTTTTTTAGCCCCATTTTTTCAAAAATTTTCCATTTCTGTTTTGACAGTCTGGTCGAAAATATCGCAAGGATTCCGATTCTGCCGATCATTTTTGCAGAAAACAATGATTTTGACATTTAAAAAGCAAAAACTCCCATTAACATACACCTGTTTTGGATTTCGGTGTGATTTCGGTTGCTTTAGTAGTACTTGGGCCAATATCCATTCATCAAAGGATGCCGCCTTTTTGCCCTATACCTATTGGTCACTTTCAAAGAGACGCCCTAAACCTATGGGGCACTTTCGATCCGGAGTGGGCGGAGCCTAAAGCACTACCCTCCAAAACCAAAAGCACTACCCTCATAAAAATGTCGACCCCTCTAAATAAAAAGCACAGCTGCAGCTTAGGTTCCGATTGCCAAAAGCTGTACGTTAAATGTTAAATGGCAGTTTTAGGGTTTTTCGAATAAGTGCTCGAACACAAAATTTGCGCCTTTCAATAAAAAGTTATGGCAACACAAATGTGGGAGAAAAAGTTTGATCACCCTGTATAACAGAAAGCGGAAGTTATAATAAAACTATTAAATAAGCATCCCTCTAAAAGTGACAATTTTTACCTATTTTGTGATGATTCAAAAACTTATCAAAAAACCTCCCATAAAAATAAAAAATCCGGAAATCCTAAAATGGAAAAATACAAGCAGACAAAAAGGTCCCCCAAAAGCATCTTGCAACCAACAATCGAAACTCAATGGCCGAAAATAAATTTAAATTTGGTGAAGAGAATTTAAGTTCAGTTTGTCTTTGTTGGAGAAGCAGCTTATTAGAGGATTCAAGATAAGTGGGAACAGGAGTCAAATCTGAACCACCTTATAGTTAACAGAGTATTTCCATATCTTTCATAATAAGGTACAAAAATTTTAATGCTCGCGAAATGATTTTCGCATAATAACCGTCTTCCTTCTCAGCGCCAAGACTTCTCGCATTGAGCTGAATATGTCATCAGGGGAAGAGTAGTAGTAAGCAAAGTTCTTGTACTATTCCCTCTTTTGTTTGATTTGCAACCGAGGGTGGCCGTTTTTGTCTAAAATCTAAGCATTTTTTTTGTTTGTTATAGATAAGTTATCTGACTTAAGAAAAGAATTCTGGGAATGTACTGGACAGCAGGTTGATATTTATATTTAAAGGCATTTTCTGCATCAGCTGTGTTGACCATCACAAAGTTAACTCAACCTTTTAAAGGCTTTTCGGGTATTTGGTTGACGCATTCTCTCTTTCAACGCTTAAATGTATAATAATAATTGATGACAGGAACTTTAAAAGAACGGTATAATAATTCAAGTAAATAACTGTTTAACTCTTTAAATAACTGTATTAGAGTCTCGATTTTAGAGTTTTAAGAAGAGCGGAAACAGCAGGCCTTCGGCCGGCTGCTCTTTTTGTAGTGCACATGCACGTTGGATAGTAATCAGTGGTTACACATTTATTGCGCATAAGGTCGCCAAATACGTAGGTTGTTTGGAACAACTGTCCTAAGGAGGGCGAAGACAGATAAAAAAAAATACCACTATCATCAGAACCAAAAGCATTACCCTTAAAATTCAAGCCTTAGGATATTTCCTGACTAGGAAGAGGCTCGCTTCTTTTTACAGCCTGTCAATTTAAGCAAATAACAGTGAAAATCATTGAAAGAATTATTTAAATTAACAAAAAGATAATTTTCACAGAGTTCACTTATTCTAAGTGCAATAGCATATATGTAGATGTGAAAAGCAATAAAGAATAAATGCACCTCTTATGCTATGACATTAAAATAGCCACTCGAGACATGTAAATATTGCTTTAGAGTAACCAGTAAAAAAAAAAGGTCTAACAGGAATTGACAACTATTCCTTACCAATTTTTGTTGTAAAAATTTTCCTGAAACTAATATTGGCTCTATACACATTCGCTTGTTTTGGAAAAAAATACCTTGGTTCTCTGTCAAATAGTCATTTTAAGAAGCAAAAAAGTTGGCTTTATAAATGAAAATGCGATCAAAAAGTCGTGGTGATGGTTAAAATCTCGAGATTTTGACAATTTTACAGAACTAGTTTTATAAGTTTTTTTTGAATTGGCTAGGACTTTTTTTAAGTTATATATATGTAGAGTTGAGTGCTATCCATTAAAAAAAAATTGTCATGCAAAATATCAATTTCTACTGCATTCTTAGTTTTTTGTTAAATTGCAAATAGTAATTAGCTCTTACATGGCCAAAAAATATTGCAATGCAATCACTATATTTTTATGGTTAGCAATGATGGACAATTGGGCCTACTGCTATAGCTATCTCGACGGTTGCTATAATTTTCTGATCATCTGGAAAGAAACATTTTCCCAATTTTTGGGCCAAATATTTAAGCTATTTTATATCTTTTTAAACTCTTTACGCTACCTTATTCAAGGTAAAATAAAGTGAACACTGATTTTTTGCTTCGTAAACAAAACTGTTTGCTTGATTTGGTACTGTGATAGCCAGATATAAGGTGTTTCACTAAACTGACTAACATAAAGCCGCACCATTGTCCAGATTTTTTTTCGCAAAAAGTCAGATAATAAAGTTGAAAAGGGAACTATTCTTATTAAGGGAACTATTCTTAAGGGAACTATTCCTTAAGGGAACTATTTCTTAAGGGAACTATAAGGGAACTATTAACCTATTCTTAAATTCTAAAGATTTCGGATTTCATATAAAGGGCAAATCTTTGAAAAAAAGAACGTTTCCGAGCCCTGCTCTATATGCATTAACGCACAATTTTTAAAAATATGTCTTGGTACCCTCTGTTGATTTTTCCGGTATTTTTTAAATTTTGCCTTGGTTCTCCCTATTGTTTAAAAATTTTATTTATTTTTTCTTTTTTCTTTCTTTATTCACCTAATTTTCTTCATTCATACTGACCTTGGATAGAAAAAAAAAGTTTAGTGCACTAAATGTTAAGAAACACGATGTTAAGAAAGAATGTTGAGAAATGTTAAGAAAGTCTTGATAACTCGACACTACCTACTTTGACAACCTGTTTCTCCGACCAGAAAATGTTTTTGCAAAACTCTTTACTGGCTATTTCATCATCTATAAGCTCTACTGATTGTGCTTTTAAAATTTTAGATTTTCACCCCGAATTCTCCAGATTGAACCGGAATTTACTAAAACGATTGCCCACAGCGCCATTGAGGCCACTTTTTTAAACCTGAATAGCTTTTTTCCTACCCTATAACCACTTTTATTAGTGATTCGACTTACCAGAATACTCCAGGTGCGTGTTCTTCGAAACTTCGAAAATATTTTATCTAATGATATGTTACAATGTCTTCATATGTTACCACACCACACATACGTAACTATATTTTAGTAAATAACCTAAGCCTTTAGAAAATTAAACCTGAATAGCTTTTTCCTACCTATAACCACTTTTATTAGTGATTCGACTTACCAGAATACTCCAGGTGCGTGTTCTTCGAAACTTCGAAAATATTTTATCTAATGATATGTTACAATGTCTTCATATGTTCATACGTAACTTTATATTTTAGTAAATAATTAAATGCAAAAATATCATAATTAGTCATTATCCGAATAAGCAAAGTGGAAATTTGAAATTATTGAAACTTATAAAATTTCATTTCACTAAACTAATGCTGAATATTCAAAATTTATCAACAGCTTATAAAATATCAAATATCCACAAATGTGAAATGTCCCTAAATTGCTAAAAAATGTCCCTAAATGTGAAACGTCCCTAAATTGATGAGAAATGTCCCCATTCACATCCCTAATGTGGCTGTTTTACTTCTTCTTATAGTTTCCAAATGACTATGTTTTTCAGGTCCGGTTTTTTTTCATCAGCTCAGTCAAGAAATCAATTCTTATAGTTTCCAAATGACTATGTTTTTTCAGGTCCGGTTTTTTTCATCAGCTCAGTCAAGAAATCAATTAATTGCGCCTTTTCTTGTTTTTTTTTAACTGTAATTGCTATTTTGCAATTATAAATTTACATTACTACACGAAAATGATCTTTTTTTCTGGCGCCTTGACAATGCCCTTAATTTTCAGTTATCGTCACATTTTCTCGCCAGTCGCTTAACCAGATATTGATTATGAACAATGTCAGCATTCTGAAGAGCCTATGCCTGTCAATATTCACCAAGGTGCATCACTTTTTTTACGAACTGATATAACAGTCTGCTAATTCAGATCCCATTAACTTGGCTGCTGTTTTCTGCTTATTATAAGCCTTCAATTTTTTTTCTTAAACTTGTAGCTTTTTTTGCTACTCACCGATAAATTTTTTCAAGTAAAAATAATCTGGCTAACACAATATATGCCATGTTTTCAGTAAATTCTCTCCGATCATAATGCCGCCTGATTCACAGTGTCTGCCATCATCGCATTCCCTAACCGTACCCACCCTCACTCGTTTCTCTGCCTAAATTAAACACTTGTGTGCGGCAGATTGCTAATTTTATTTTTCCCTCCTTCCAGCCAGGCCAAATGCAATTTCTATCGATTGGAATTACTGTTGCTATTTGGCTACATAGCTGTGAGGCGTAGTAGTGGTTGTGGTACTGTAATACTGTCTTATTAAAATTTGAGGCTTTAAAAGAAGAATAACTCATCGCTAGTTGAACGACGCTACTGGCTAGGTCGAAGTATAAATGGGTTGATTTATGATTATTAATCAACTTGTGTGAATTCTCATGGAAAATCATCAACATCATACGCAGAATTATACAGGAATTCCAATTTCATGAATTTATGTCGCAAAAAATCATAAAAGATGAGATTCAGCTATTTTTTGTTAATCGGTCTGAAAAGTCGGCTCTTGAAAAACCTCAGTCCATCTTTTTTTTTGCCGTGGTCAGAAAACTCCCGTTCGGACAATGGGGTACGCCAGATTATTACATATATGCAATAAAGTGGTATGAGTTTTTTTTATACGTCACCCTATAACTCATACCGATAACTCATACCACTTTTTGTACCTCCACGAAGAAAGTGGTATGAGTTATCGGTATGAGTCACAGGGTGGCGTATATTTTTTATTGTGTCGAAATTTATGTGGTATAAGTTTTTTATATAAAACTTTTTTCTTGTAAGACTCTTCTAGTACATACTTCCGATACACCCTCTGGTAATAACCCTCCGCCTGGGCCGTCATCTACCTTGACATTACACCCAATTTTTGAACAAAATTTTTTTGCTTTTCCGTCCCAAGCTGTACAAAAAAAACCTTTCAGTCCATATATCCACAAAGTAAAGAAAATATCGCAAAGATAAAATGCTCAAGAATCCACAAAAAATTTTCAGATGTAAAATCAATTGCCAAAAGCGTCCCTCAAGTATGTGCAACTTTTATTCAGAGCAGGATCCGGTTGTGTGAATTGGTTGTGTGGTGGTTTTTTCGGCTTTCAAAGCTTTCATCCGTCATGAATTTACTGAATTTAGTGAAGGCGTTGAAGATCCTTTGGATGACTTGGGCACTCTAAAGCAGATGATGGAACTATTAACAATCGTTAGTGGAAGGGACTACAAAAAAAAACTGCTCAGGAACTGTTCAGCCTGTTTGATGAAAATATGACAATATTGGCGAACAGCAATCAAAGGACTCAGCAGGTAGTTTTGATTTAATGCAGATCTTTTTGAATTCGGGCAGTTTAGGATCTTTTGGTGGCCCGCAAGAGACTCATTTGGTTGGTTTTTTTATTGTATTCTAAGGTAGCTTTTTGCATTCAGGATTATAACAATGATGGCCGTAGGTGTCAATGGCAAAAGAGCCAGCAATTCTTGCGATGTTCATGACGATATCTTCGATGGAGAGGTCGTTTCAAGGTCTGTCTTCTTGCTGTTACTATTTTGAATTCTCTGACATTCGGTATTTAGGGTTTGGAAGCTGATGAAGCTTACAGATGCCAACTTGCAAGCTGGTAGAGAGGACAGTGAAAATGTTCAGCTGGAATTTGCCTATCTGTCTATCTCTTGGTAAACTCTTTTTGATAATGTCAAACATTGATAATGTCAGCTTAATATCCTCCACTGAAAACCGGTAAAAATTCAGGACGAATTCAGAAAGGCTTGCATCTCCGATCGGATCCAAAGAGAAAGTCGGGTCCATGAGAAATTAAGTCAGGAGTTTGGTGTTGCCGATGACTCTGCTGCTTTGAAGCTATACGCAATAAAAGTGTAAAAATTGTTTTATAATGCTGGAATCTATTTTCTCTTTTCAGCATTACAAATCTGCAGTATTGGGGCAAAGATAAGAAGCTACTATCTACTACTTTAGCTCTTCTAGACGATCTTACTGTAGCCTTTACAAATGTGAGACGCTTGCTAAAAACTGATGAGATTATACAGTTGCTTGAAAATCATTCGGTAACTTTTTATAATTTTTTGAGTTAACTTATTTTTTCACACTTTTGAATTTGTCTGCTCGAACAACGATGTTCAAATTATTCGGTCGAGGACCAGTTTCTATGCAGCCTTGACTCGTCTTCTGGTGATTCTGCTAATCATACATGTTGTGCTTTTTCAACCCTTTTTACTTTCTTCTAGTCGTCCTGAAAATTAATCAAGTGAAAAGACTCATTACCGGATAAGTGTTCGATGTGGTATCACGTACAAGATGATTCACACCTAACACCCCCCCCTCCCTCATACAATTGCTAAGGCTAAGGCTTACGAATCTGTATGGACTGATGAGCTTTAAATGTCGAAACATGAAAAACTAATATATTATGTGATTTCCATGCTTGGAAAGTCAGTTGACAACGTAGGTTTCTCAAAATATCATTTGTGTGGAAGAGCTAGTGCTTTAAAGGGTATAAAAGATGGGCAAAGTATACTTCCAGCACCATGAGAAAACTGAGCAGCATTACTGGAACTAATATAGATTAGAAACGTAATGACGCATGGTCAGAATGAGCAAAGATAAATTAAAACCTGGCCGCAGAAATTTCGTCCGACGGAACCACTGAAACATGATTTGTTGCATATTCATATTTTATTGTGAATGTGACAGGGTTTTGAGATCCAACATTGTTGTAAGAATGATTCATATAACAGGATAGATTATCGAAAAAAAAATAAAACACAAGAAGTAAACCGACATGTTAAGTGAATTTTACAGCACGTTTTTCCATTTCTCGGTTTTTTAGTCTGTGCAGCATACTCTTACTATCTTATAAATGAAATATTTTGAGCCATTATTAATACGACAAAAAAACCAAAAAAAAAGAGTTATTGAGCAGAAATTTGGTAGATCAGCTAAAAAAAGAAACAACCAAAACGCATATTTTTTATCAAACAATTTAAAAGTGAGTCAATAGGAAAAGTGACTCATTTTTAAATTGCTTTGCTCATGTATTCAAAAATTTAAACCGATTCAAACAATTTTCGAGGGATTTCAAGTACTATTTTCAGACTTTTTTCAAAAAAATTTTTGTCATTACTTTTCTCAACCCTATGATTACAATAGAGACAACAAAGCGGTCGAAAAAGTTAATCATCAGAAAATTCCAACGTATGTTAGATTCAGCTGATATAGAATGCTGACAATGGTTTCAATTTTTTGACATGTGTTGGGAAATCTTGGAGGATTTTGTTTTTAAAATTCAGCAGCAGTAAAAAGTTGTGTTTAAATGTGAGAAGTTGTACTCCGCATATTTTTTTCTGTTAATATAGCTGTTAAAGACTGTCTTAAACTACTTTTCTTCTCAGGTTGTTGAAAATTTAGGTCAGAGTACTTCTTTAAACATGCAAACTCACATCTAGAATTTATTGATACGAATTAAAATTTTTTCGCAGATACAATAAACTTCAAACCTTAACCAGGCAGTTTACAGAATTTTGAGTTGAGAACAAAGCATGCCATTTTTTAAATATTCATGGAATCCGCCAAAGCCTTGTGCGGGTTTTTTTTTTCAGTTTTTGTTAGACTGTTTTACTCCAAAAACAAGCACAGTTGTTTCGTTGGCTAGCTACTGCTGTAGTGAAATTAAACTGCAAAGAAAAATAATTACAGGCTATACTGTAACGAGACTCGCTTTTAGTATTGACATATTTTCTATCTCTCGTTGTTTAATGATTTTTATGCATTGATCAATTGTTGTGATCGATAAAATGATTGAATAACTCTAAAAAAAAAGTCGAATGCCACTAAGTACGTGACGAAGTATTCCACAAATAAGGTCGATATTTTTGACTTTTTCTTTATAGTGCTGGTCTTTGGAAACCTCAGGAAGGGCAAGAAGGCGTCCTCCTACATAATGATGATTAGAAATGTACACATGCATAAAAGAAGAGCTCACCATAATCACAAATAATTTTAGATACTTCACGAAAGAGAATCACCGAACGCGTCTTAAATATTGAGTTCTAACAAATATGGACATAACTATATGCGAAAAATTACGAATGCATGTCATAGGTCTGTCTCGATTGTCTGTTAAGTGTAAGCTCAACTACCAATTTCAAGATCGAACTAGTGACATCTGCGACATTTGGCCACGGCTAAATTCATAAATTTAATAAAAAAAAAATTTCAAAGAACTGCACATAGTGCTCAAATATTTAAAGTAAGAAAGTATTTAAAGTATTTACTGCGGTAGCTCCTTGCAGAACGACAAACACTTCAGGGAGGTTAAAGGAACACAATATATGAGACCATAAATATATGAGACCGTCAAATCTCTACAAAGTCCAATAACCGCCAGCCGAACGTGCTGCTGATTAGCTTGAGATAGAGGGGAGGTGGGGGGGGGCAAATATCTTGTTCAAGTTCTATATTCTGAAAGTAAAAAGGGTTGAAAAAGCACAACATGTATGATTAGCAGAATCACCAGAAGACGAGTCAAGGCTGCATAGAAACTGGTCCTCGACCGAATAATTTGAACATCGTTGTTCGAGCAGACAAATTCAAAAGTGTGAAAAAATAAGTTAACTCAAAAAATTATAAAAAGTTACCGAATGATTTTCAAGCAACTGTATAATCTCATCAGTTTTTAGCAAGCGTCTCACATTTGTAAAGGCTACAGTAAGATCGTCTAGAAGAGCTAAAGTAGTAGATAGTAGCTTCTTATCTTTGCCCCAATACTGCAGATTTGTAATGCTGAAAAGAGAAAATAGATTCCAGCATTATAAAACAATTTTTACACTTTTATTGCGTATAGCTTCAAAGCAGCAGAGTCATCGGCAACACCAAACTCCTGACTTAATTTCTCATGGACCCGACTTTCTCTTTGGATCCGATCGGAGATGCAAGCCTTTCTGAATTCGTCCTGAATTTTTACCGGTTTTCAGTGGAGGATATTAAGCTGACATTATCAATGTTTGACATTATCAAAAAGAGTTTACCAAGAGATAGACAGATAGGCAAATTCCAGCTGAACATTTTCACTGTCCTCTCTACCAGCTTGCAAGTTGGCATCTGTAAGCTTCATCAGCTTCCAAACCCTAAATACCGAATGTCAGAGAATTCAAAATAGTAACAGCAAGAAGACAGACCTTGAAACGACCTCTCCATCGAAGATATCGTCATGAACATCGCAAGAATTGCTGGCTCTTTTGCCATTGACACCTACGGCCATCATTGTTATAATCCTGAATGCAAAAAGCTACCTTAGAATACAATAAAAAAACCAACCAAATGAGTCTCTTGCGGGCCACCAAAAGATCCTAAACTGCCCGAATTCAAAAAGATCTGCATTAAATCAAAACTACCTGCTGAGTCCTTTGATTGCTGTTCGCCAATATTGTCATATTTTCATCAAACAGGCTGAACAGTTCCTGAGCAGTTTTTTTTTTGTAGTCCCTTCCACTAACGATTGTTAATAGTTCCATCATCTGCTTTAGAGTGCCCAAGTCATCCAAAGGATCTTCAACGCCTTCACTAAATTCAGTAAATTCATGACGGATGAAAGCTTTGAAAGCCGAAAAAACCACCACACAACCAATTCACACAACCGGATCCTGCTCTGAATAAAAGTTGCACATACTTGAGGGACGCTTTCGGCAATTGATTTTACATCTGAAAATTTTTTGTGGATTCTTGAGCATTTTATCTTTGCGATATTTTCTTTACTTTGTGGATATATGGACTGAAAGGTTTTTTTTTGTACAGCTTGGGACGGAAAAGCAAAAAAATTTTGTTCAAAAATTGGGTGTAATGTCAAGGTAGATGACGGCCCAGGCGGAGGGTTATTACCAGAGGGTGTATCGGAAGTATGTACTAGAAGAGTCTTACAAGAAAAAAGTTTTATATAAAAACTTATACCACATAAATTTCGACACAATAAAAAATATACGCCACCCTGTGACTCATACCGATAACTCATACCACTTTCTTCGTGGAGGTACAAAAAGTGGTATGAGTTATCGGTATGAGTTATAGGGTGACGTATAAAAAAAACTCATACCACTTTATTGCATATATGTAATAATCTGGCGTACCCCATTGTCCGAACGGGAGTTTTCTGACCACGGCAAAAAAAAAGATGGACTGAGGTTTTTCAAGAGCCGACTTTTCAGACCGATTAACAAAAAATAGCTGAATCTCATCTTTTATGATTTTTTGCGACATAAATTCATGAAATTGGAATTCCTGTATAATTCTGCGTATGATGTTGATGATTTTCCATGAGAATTCACACAAGTTGATTAATAATCATAAATCAACCCATTTATACTTCGACCTAGCCAGTAGCGTCGTTCAACTAGCGATGAGTTATTCTTCTTTTAAAGCCTCAAATTTTAATAAGACAGTATTACAGTACCACAACCACTACTACGCCTCACAGCTATGTAGCCAAATAGCAACAGTAATTCCAATCGATAGAAATTGCATTTGGCCTGGCTGGAAGGAGGGAAAAATAAAATTAGCAATCTGCCGCACACAAGTGTTTAATTTAGGCAGAGAAACGAGTGAGGGTGGGTACGGTTAGGGAATGCGATGATGGCAGACACTGTGAATCAGGCGGCATTATGATCGGAGAGAATTTACTGAAAACATGGCATATATTGTGTTAGCCAGATTATTTTTACTTGAAAAAATTTATCGGTGAGTAGCAAAAAAAGCTACAAGTTTAAGAAAAAAAATTGAAGGCTTATAATAAGCAGAAAACAGCAGCCAAGTTAATGGGATCTGAATTAGCAGACTGTTATATCAGTTCGTAAAAAAAGTGATGCACCTTGGTGAATATTGACAGGCATAGGCTCTTCAGAATGCTGACATTGTTCATAATCAATATCTGGTTAAGCGACTGGCGAGAAAATGTGACGATAACTGAAAATTAAGGGCATTGTCAAGGCGCCAGAAAAAAAGATCATTTTCGTGTAGTAATGTAAATTTATAATTGCAAAATAGCAATTACAGTTAAAAAAAAACAAGAAAAGGCGCAATTAATTGATTTCTTGACTGAGCTGATGAAAAAAACCGGACCTGAAAAAACATAGTCATTTGGAAACTATAAGAATTGATTTCTTGACTGAGCTGATGAAAAAAACCGGACCTGAAAAACATAGTCATTTGGAAACTATAAGAAGAAGTAAAACAGCCACATTAGGGATGTGAATGGGGACATTTCTCATCAATTTAGGGACGTTTCACATTTAGGGACATTTTTTAGCAATTTAGGGACATTTCACATTTGTGGATATTTGATATTTTATAAGCTGTTGATAAATTTTGAATATTCAGCATTAGTTTAGTGAAATGAAATTTTATAAGTTTCAATAATTTCAAATTTCCACTTTGCTTATTCGGATAATGACTAATTATGGGATATTTTTGCATTTAATTATTTACTAAAATATAAAGTTACGTATGTGTGGTGTGGTAACATATGAAGACATTGTAACATATCATTAGATAAAATATTTTCGAAGTTTCGAAGAACACGCACCTGGAGTATTCTGGTAAGTCGAATCACTAATAAAAGTGGTTATAGGGTAGGAAAAAAGCTATTCAGGTTTAATTTTCTAAAGGCTTAGGTTATTTACTAAAATATAAAGTTACGTATGTGTGGTGTGGTAACATATGAAGACATTGTAACATATCATTAGATAAAATATTTTCGAAGTTTCGAAGAACACGCACCTGGAGTATTCTGGTAAGTCGAATCACTAATAAAAGTGGTTATAGGGTAGGAAAAAAGCTATTCAGGTTTAAAAAAGTGGCCTCAATGGCGCTGTGGGCAATCGTTTTAGTAAATTCCGGTTCAATCTGGAGAATTCGGGGTGAAAATCTAAAATTTTAAAAGCACAATCAGTAGAGCTTATAGATGATGAAATAGCCAGTAAAGAGTTTTGCAAAAACATTTTCTGGTCGGAGAAACAGGTTGTCAAAGTAGGTAGTGTCGAGTTATCAAGACTTTCTTAACATTTCTCAACATTCTTTCTTAACATCGTGTTTCTTAACATTTAGTGCACTAAACTTTTTTTTTCTATCCAAGGTCAGTATGAATGAAGAAAATTAGGTGAATAAAGAAAGAAAAAAGAAAAAATAAATAAAATTTTTAAACAATAGGGAGAACCAAGGCAAAATTTAAAAAATACCGGAAAAATCAACAGAGGGTACCAAGACATATTTTTAAAAATTGTGCGTTAATGCATATAGAGCAGGGCTCGGAAACGTTCTTTTTTTCAAAGATTTGCCCTTTATATGAAATCCGAAATCTTTAGAATTTAAGAATAGGTTAATAGTTCCCTTATAGTTCCCTTAAGAAATAGTTCCCTTAAGGAATAGTTCCCTTAAGAATAGTTCCCTTAATAAGAATAGTTCCCTTTTCAACTTTATTATCTGACTTTTTGCGAAAAAAAATCTGGACAATGGTGCGGCTTTATGTTAGTCAGTTTAGTGAAACACCTTATATCTGGCTATCACAGTACCAAATCAAGCAAACAGTTTTGTTTACGAAGCAAAAAATCAGTGTTCACTTTATTTTACCTTGAATAAGGTAGCGTAAAGAGTTTAAAAAGATATAAAATAGCTTAAATATTTGGCCCAAAATTGGGAAAATGTTTCTTTCCAGATGATCAGAAAATTATAGCAACCGTCGAGATAGCTATAGCAGTAGGCCCAATTGTCCATCATTGCTAACCATAAAAATATAGTGATTGCATTGCAATATTTTTTGGCCATGTAAGAGCTAATTACTATTTGCAATTTAACAAAAAACTAAGAATGCAGTAGAAATTGATATTTTGCATGACAATTTTTTTTAATGGATAGCACTCAACTCTACATATATATAACTTAAAAAAAGTCCTAGCCAATTCAAAAAAAAACTTATAAAACTAGTTCTGTAAAATTGTCAAAATCTCGAGATTTTAACCATCACCACGACTTTTTGATCGCATTTTCATTTATAAAGCCAACTTTTTTGCTTCTTAAAATGACTATTTGACAGAGAACCAAGGTATTTTTTTCCAAAACAAGCGAATGTGTATAGAGCCAATATTAGTTTCAGGAAAATTTTTACAACAAAAATTGGTAAGGAATAGTTGTCAATTCCTGTTAGACCTTTTTTTTTTACTGGTTACTCTAAAGCAATATTTACATGTCTCGAGTGGCTATTTTAATGTCATAGCATAAGAGGTGCATTTATTCTTTATTGCTTTTCACATCTACATATATGCTATTGCACTTAGAATAAGTGAACTCTGTGAAAATTATCTTTTTGTTAATTTAAATAATTCTTTCAATGATTTTCACTGTTATTTGCTTAAATTGACAGGCTGTAAAAAGAAGCGAGCCTCTTCCTAGTCAGGAAATATCCTAAGGCTTGAATTTTAAGGGTAATGCTTTTGGTTCTGATGATAGTGGTATTTTTTTTATCTGTCTTCGCCCTCCTTAGGACAGTTGTTCCAAACAACCTACGTATTTGGCGACCTTATGCGCAATAAATGTGTAACCACTGATTACTATCCAACGTGCATGTGCACTACAAAAAGAGCAGCCGGCCGAAGGCCTGCTGTTTCCGCTCTTCTTAAAACTCTAAAATCGAGACTCTAATACAGTTATTTAAAGAGTTAAACAGTTATTTACTTGAATTATTATACCGTTCTTTTAAAGTTCCTGTCATCAATTATTATTATACATTTAAGCGTTGAAAGAGAGAATGCGTCAACCAAATACCCGAAAAGCCTTTAAAAGGTTGAGTTAACTTTGTGATGGTCAACACAGCTGATGCAGAAAATGCCTTTAAATATAAATATCAACCTGCTGTCCAGTACATTCCCAGAATTCTTTTCTTAAGTCAGATAACTTATCTATAACAAACAAAAAAAATGCTTAGATTTTAGACAAAAACGGCCACCCTCGGTTGCAAATCAAACAAAAGAGGGAATAGTACAAGAACTTTGCTTACTACTACTCTTCCCCTGATGACATATTCAGCTCAATGCGAGAAGTCTTGGCGCTGAGAAGGAAGACGGTTATTATGCGAAAATCATTTCGCGAGCATTAAAATTTTTGTACCTTATTATGAAAGATATGGAAATACTCTGTTAACTATAAGGTGGTTCAGATTTGACTCCTGTTCCCACTTATCTTGAATCCTCTAATAAGCTGCTTCTCCAACAAAGACAAACTGAACTTAAATTCTCTTCACCAAATTTAAATTTATTTTCGGCCATTGAGTTTCGATTGTTGGTTGCAAGATGCTTTTGGGGGACCTTTTTGGGACTTGCGCTTTCCGGAATGAAAATTCCAGTAGCGACATTTTATTCCAGCAGAGATCAGGCCATGATTACGTTTGGCAGTCGTGATCCTCTCCGATGTAATAGAAAAGGTTGGTTTTACGTTCCAGGCAATTGGACATTTCCTATTCAATTCATAGAGTTTCGAAACAGTAAGGGCATAATAATGAATCCTATTTTTGGAGACTTCGCTTACAAATACGGAGTCAACGATACAGCTCTTATTTCTTTTGCACAAACATCGGCTAAAGTTTAGAATGTGACCTTTTTCTAAAAATGGTCAAAATCAGTTTTTTTAGTTGTGTAACATTGTAAAAAATGCTCAGCATTCATTTTTATTGTTGGGAAAGCCAATTTTTCAAAAAAAAAATTCCACATCCACAGGGGGGTATCATGGTTTTTTAGTCAAAATTTGAAAAATTTAAATTGGCGCCTTTTGAATTTAAAAGGGAATAAGGGCTGTATTGGGAGGGGAAGGGAATAAAAGGGGGCCACTAATCACACAAGGGCCACTAACAAGAAGATGTTGAACATAGTTTTGAATACTGGGGCCTACCGCATAAATAAACTCTGGTATGCATGCTTTTTCATGCATCCAGAGTCACTTTCGAGTGATTTGTGTCTAAGGTATGTGGGTGTGCGCATCTCAACTCCAAGCCCCAAGCCCCCTGCGCCCCGAAGGGGCGCAGGGGGCTTGAGAGTTAGAGATGCGCGCACACACTTACCTTAGACATGATTCCGAGAGGTACTCTTGACCATAAAATGCATATAGAGTCTGTTTTTGCCACGGCCCAGTTGAAAAACATGGTGAGGCAGTCGAAGAATACATATATTTACTTTTATATTGTTCTGCCATAAAAGTGGCCCCCTTTTATTCCCTTCCCCTCCCAATACAGCCCTTATTCCCTTTTAAATTCAAAAGGCGCCAATTTAAATTTTTCAAATTTTGACTAAAAAACCATGATACCCCCCTGTGGATGTGGAATTTTTTTTTTTTGAAAAATTGGCTTTCCCAACAATAAAAATGAATGCTGAGCATTTTTTACAATGTTACACAACTAAAAAAACTGATTTTGACCATTTTTAGAAAAAGGTCACATTCTAAACTCCAGCCCAAACATCTAGTATCATACCTTATAGATATGCTTCAATAATTGCTCAAATGACAGGAGCTGTACGTTTTGGCGACGATCTAATCGTCCCGTGTAATGCCAGATTCGTTAATATTGTTTTCCATATCGGAAAGTCGAAGATTATTCTGCTTCAGCCTAAAGATTACGTTAGACAGGAAGCCCCTAATAAGTGCACCTTGATGTTTCACGACGGTGATGCTTGGGTGTTGAATGGACAACTGTTTTCAAACTATTGTATTGCTCTTGATACAAGAAACTATATAACAGGATTCACAAATGTTAATTGAGAAATCATGTAGTGCTGGTAAGGTAGTGCCTTTTTTTTTGAGGGTAGTGCTTTTGGTTTTGGAGGGTAGTGCTTTAGGCTCCGCCCACTCCAGATCAGAAAGTGCCTCATTTTAGGGCGTTTTGGTTTTGAGGGGAGTGCTTTAGGCTCCGCCCACACCACATCAGAAAGTGCCTCATAGATTTAGGGCGTGCTTTTGGTTTTGAGGGGAGTGCTTTAGGCTCCGCCCACACCACATCAGAAAGTGCCTCATAGATTTAGGGCGTGCTTTTGGTTTTGAGGGGAGTGCTTTAGGCTCCGCCCACACCACATCAGAAAGTGCCTCATAGGTTTAGGGCGTCTCTTTGAAAGTGCCCCATAGGTATGGGGCAAAAAGGCGGCATCCTTTGATGAATGGATATTGGCCCAAGTACTACTTGCTTTTTAAATGTCAAAATCACTGTTTTCTGCAAAAATGATCGGCGAAATCGGAATCCTTGCGATATTTTCGACCAGACTGTCAAAACAGAAATGGAAAAATTTTGAAAAAATGGGGCTAAAAAAAGTGTCGGACCCAAGGCGGGAACGAACTTTTGGGAGTGCCATAGTATAGAGGTTTGACTGTACTTGAAAAGCCGTGCATTTAGATATTATACGCTCGTAAAATATCTTTATTGGCCAAAAACACCAATGATAATTTTCAAGATTAGAAAAAGCTAGGTCCTATCTTAAAATAATATCGACTTTTAAGCTTGTTCACCTGTTTTTTTAACTTGTGCTTGGGCATAGGCTAGGCCAACATCCATTAGGATGGACTTACACGTGTTTTTTTTCAGTTCTGCAAACATTTTTTAGTCAGCCCCAACATACACCACTAAACCAATTTAGATGTGAACGAGTGCGATCTGGACGAAGGCATTTGCGCCGAAGGCTCAGAGTGCAAAAATACCCAGGGCAATTTTGAGTGTGAGCGCAGATGTGAATCCGGTTTTCATGCCTCAGCAGATGGAGAATGCATAGATCTGGATGAGTGTTCTTTGGGTCTAGATAATTGTGAGGCTAGCACTGAGTGCTACAATATTGAAGGTTGGGCTACAGTCTAAATTTGCAAACCACAATTCTTTTAGGTTCATTTGAGTGCATTGAGAGCTGTGCTGATGGATTCTACCACAACACTGAGAGCATTTGTGAAGGTAAGCACACTCTAAAGGGGATCGAAAAAATATTCAGACCGGTTGGTTGACCGAAACACGTTTTTTGGCCAATAAACCCAAAACATGAAACCATATTTTCAAAAAAAAACCTATAAACCAAAAATCGGATAAATCGAACTTAGGGAAAAAATGAACAGAACGATGGATTTAAACCGGCTAACTGACCGGAAATTGTCGAAAAACACCAGAACCTAAAAATGAGTTTGAAAAATGGGTTTTTCGAACCGGCCCGTCAAAAAACTGACTGAGTCGTACCCCAGTAAAAACTTTAATTGGGTTGTTCGGTAAATTAATTAAGTTATTTTCAACCTTTTTATGAATTTTTAAATTTTGATATTAACATACAGCAAATGTGAGCCGGCTTCCGCTCTATATCACTGAGCAGAGACGTAGCCAGAAAAATCTGTCATTTTTCCTGCACCATTTTCATGTTTTATAGTATTCTTGATTAACATTTTTTTCGAAAGATCTGACGGGGGGGGGGGGGAGATATAGCCCCTCAGCCCTCCTTGGCAACACCCATGCCACTGAGCCACCAAGACTTTTTACAGTCGAACCTGGATACAACACCACCCCGATTGTTTTCCGATATTATTTTTTCCGAGTATATACTCGAGATTTTAATTATGATAAAAACTAGACTAAAATTGATCAAGACTTTCAAATTCCTGAGACGGGACAGATTATCAAAAGTCGAGACGGGACGATTAATCCGGATAGCAGAAAATTACTCCGGGACCGGACAGCTGGAAAAAAATTTTCGGGAAAAGTTCCGGGCGGGAATTACATATAAAACCCCTTCGAGACGGGATGGGAGTCGACGGGAGTCCCATCCCATCACCATCTCTAGTCAAAACCCCGACTAAAAAGACAGCCACACAATTCAGACATCAATGAGTGTCAGCTGGACGACCCTTGCAATCAACCAATGTTTTGTGAAAACTTGTTAGGCAGTTTCAAATGTCTGTGTCCTGCTGGTTTTCCAATTGCTAATGACACTTGCCAAGGTTCCTTTCCATACAAAATATTATTATTTCTTGTAAATATCTTGTTTAACAGGCATCTCCATGGACCCTCTGAACCCCCTTAAAAGTATGGAATACAGCTCTGAGCCAGAAGAAGGCAACTGTCCCAGTGGTTTTATGTGGGACTCAGGCCAGAGTGTTTGTGCCGACCTGGATGAGTGTGCCTTTGATGCACCCTGTCAATTCGACTGCACCAATACGGCAGGAACCTATGAATGCTCTTGTCCAGATGGTTATGCCCTCAATGACCAGGGCCAATGCATAGGTAGGTGTCAGTAAATATTTTTTGGCTGTAACTGAAATTACCCAGGGAATTTCTGAATTTCCCCACTAAATTAATCAATTCCCGCACTAAATTTAAATTTATCTCAAAACACTGAATTTTTCCACTAAATTTCTGATTTTCCCCACTAAATATTCACAAAAGAAAATTTTTACAGACATCATTTCATTCAGAGTGTTTTTAGGAAAATTAAGAGAAATTGATGTCGTAGGTTACAAATTTGACAAAATATGCCTTGGTCCTCCAAGCCCAAGCCTAGAGGCCCCCCCCGTTGATTTTTTCGAGGTTTTTTTTCAAATTTTGCCTTAGTCCCCCTGTTGGGTCAAAAGTTTTATTTTTTCAAAAAATTTTATTTTCCTAATTTTTTGCATTTTTCGCTGGAAAAAAATATTTTTGAGGCAATAAATGTTAGGAAATGCTATTTATTTATTCATTATTTAAGAGACAACGTTTGTCCTGCAGAAATCAGTGGCTTTGCAAGCATTAAAATCGACTATTAGCCTATCATTGTTAGTAGATAACATCGTGAAACACTTAGGTAATAATAGAACACAAGAAAAAAGTTTTAAAAAAAGCCAAAACATAAGAAAAAAATTAAAAAGAAATCAACAGGGAGGACCAAGGCATATTTTTTTAGGGTGGGCGCGAATGCGTATAGAGCAGGGCTTCCAAATCAAAATTTCAAAATAAAGAACATTTTTATAAAATACAGAAAATTTGGTCGAAAAGTATAATTTTATCGAGTGCTTGTTGGGCCTTGAGGGCTGAAAATAAAGATTTTGACGTTACATCTCAAACATTCTAAAGATTTGAGGTCCCAAATAAAGGACAAATCTTTAAATAAAAAATGTTTGGAAGCCCTGGTATAGAGCCAAAATTTTTTAGACATCAACGAATGTGATGCGGAATCAGCTTGTGATGAGGGTGAGGTTTGTTTCAACCAACTGGGAGAGTATTCCTGCATTCGAAACCCATGTCCCAGGAACTATCGACTGGACCATCTCAAGTTAGAGCATTGCTAAGTGCCCACACAGCTCAAAAAATAATTATTATGCAATATTTAGAGCCCAATGTCTGCCCAGATGCCAGAACTGTTCGGACGTTCCGATAAATTTGCACATGTTGGCTGTGCCTAAGGGCCTGGGTGCAGATACTCCCCTGGTCCGACTTTCAGCACATGATAAGGCTGGAAGGGTGCTTCGCAACACCAACTTCCACATAATGGCTGATAAAATGGAGGGGACCAGGGGGCTGGTTCCCCATACTAATGGACCCTACCACTCACCTCTGCCTTTTTACTTGAAGACCAAGAAGGGCAGAGCCACAGTGCACAACCAACTGAAGTTATTGGCTGGCTCGCTCCACAAAATACCTATAAGGTCAAGTTCTATGAACAAAGAGGGAGGTGGTCACATGAACAAATATCAAACTAATTTCTTGGTGTTTGTAGCTGTTTCCAAATATCCTTTTTGATAATTATATTTTGTTTTTGTTGAACTGTTTGATAGTCCAAGATTAAATGAATATTTTATTGACAGTATATGAATTAAAATAAAGACAGGGATGGAAATGGTACTTTCTAAAAAATCTTCCTTCTACGAATCTAAACACTTTTGGACCTTATTCGGTTTAGGGGGGATAGCACCGATTTTTTTACTATATATATTTTTTATGTTCATTATAATAATCATAGTTATTTTGATATTGGTTTATTAGTAATTACAAAAATTATGCTGATTAAGGTGATTATGGTCAATTTAATCACCTAAATCCACAACGTGTCAAAACCATATATGCTGTCAAGTTGACATGTGTACAATGTGTAGCTTACAGTGTCTACTGCACATTGGCATTGTGTTTTTGAATTTTTTGCTGAATATTCGAATTTTTAATTAAGGTTGTATAATTCTCCGAAAACATAAAAATCGGAGAATTCTCCGGAGAATCCTCCGAGAATTCTCTCGAGTATATGGAGGATTTAATAAGGGAAAACTGGAAATTCCGGAGAATTTCGGAGAATTCTCCGAAATTCCGGAGAATTGTACAACCCTATTTTTAATGCTTCTTTTTAATTTTTTGCAATTTTTTGATTTTATTACATAATAGATCATTCGTAATGGTTGTCGTCATCAATTATCGAAGTTTCATCTAGCGGAAAACAATTCGTGGCTAGAATTTTTTTGAAAACAGCATTTCAAGTGCAATTTTTGGTGTTTAATTGTTCAACTATAATTCAGCATCATTTGCTCGCTTTCGATAGCCTTTTATTTCCTGATTTTTTCTGCACGTTTTTATGGTCTCTTTCATCAAAAAAACCCCGGAAATGTCGTAAAATTCGGTGAAAAATATACCAGCAAAATTTTGCCAAAAAATGGATCCGCTGCTTAAACAAGTAGCCACTCTGTCAAATAAGTAGATAAATTTTATTTTAAAACACCATTCGATAGCCCAGAAAAAGAGCTACAATTTGTAAAGACTCACTTTTTTTCATAGAGTTGCGAGGGAGATATCGATAAAAGCATTCTGCAAATCAATCTCTACAAGCATTAATTCAAAACAAAGTTAATGAAATGAACAGAATTTGGATGTGTAATAAAGAAAATAAAAACACAGAAAGATGAATGTAAAACTTAGCTTTTGATTGATATAACACGCCTCAAAAAGAACTTTTTTTCTGACTTTGGGGGTAAAACGGTGTTTTTTTCCCGCCCAAAAAATGGGACAGAAAATGACTCATTTTGAGTGGGTGGTCATCCTGACTCAGTTTTTGCCCCGATTTTTCTAGTCATTTTTGGGTCAAAAACTTGGGTCAAAAAAACCGTTTTACCCCCAAAGTCAGAAAAAAAAGTTCTTTTTAAGGCGTGTTATATAATATGTTTAAAATTAAACATATAAAATTTGTTTCAAAAAATGAAAATTAGGGATGCAACGCTTATCGTTTGGTCTCGACACGAAACTATTAATTTCAAACTGAATTTTAACTTGTATCTAGGGTTGATTGGTAATTACCCAGAAAAATACTTTTCAGGCCTTATTTCTTCGTAATTACTTGGGTAATTAACCGCAATCACCCGGGTAATTACCCAGAGAAATACTTTTTCCGGAGAATTACCCAACCCTACTTGTATTTGACGTTTGACACGCTGTGAATCAACTCGGTCATTCTAAAAAAAGTGGTGGATTGAAACTGGTGGCCCTCTTTTGGATGAAACTTCAAAACATTGTTTGATCCCTTACGAAGATAAGTAATAATAGCATACAAAGTGCAGTGAAAAAAAAATAGACAATAAAATGTAGAGAAATTTCGGCTCTATATGCATTCGCATCTCTGGAAAAAAAAGATGCCTCGGTCCCCCTGTTTTTTTTTGAATTTTTATTTTTATTTTTTTAAAGTTGGATTCGAACATAGTTTTGTTAACTGGGGCCTACCGCATATATAAACTCTGGTATGCATGTTTTTTCATGCATCCAGAGGCACTTTCGAGTGATTTGCGTCTAAGGTATGTGGGTGTGCGCATCTCAACTCCAAGCCCTTCGGGGCGCAGGGGGCTTGGTTGGTTAGAGATGCGCGCACGGGATAAAATTTTAGAAACAGACCTCGCATCTCACACTTCGCACGTCCATTGTGGCCAAGGCATAAAACTAATATTCTATTGCAGAAATTCCTGGCATCAAAACTCCAGCTGAGCAGCTGAAAGTGGTGGAGGGCAAAGAGCAGCGGTTGGAATGCATAGTCACTGGAATACCATTGCCCAAGGTTGAATGGCGTCGTAATGGAGATCCTATGGATGATGGACGTGATCATCACACTTCCACAGCTGGCAATTCACACTTTCTGCACATTCATAACACCAATATTTCCGATGCTGGTCGGTACAGCTGTGTGGCAACCAATAGAGCTGGTGAGACACGGCAGAATATTCAACTCAATGTTTTGGGTATTTTTTATATGTGATTTTTTGAGAAGGTCAACTTCTTGTATTTAGTCCCTCCCACGATTGGCGATGGAGAGCGAATAATGAAAGTTGCTGAAGGCAGTCAACTGGCTCTAGATTGCTTGGTAATGGAGTTGAAAATTATCACAAAAAAGTTACTTGGTCGCTACTCGAGTATGTAGTGAACTCGAGACTTTTTGGGGGAGGAGAAAAACGGGCCATTTCAAATTGGGCCAATTCAATTTGGGCCATTTTCAAATTGGGCCATTTCAAATTGCGCCAATGCAAATTGCGACATTTCTAATTGGGCCATTTTCAAATCGGTCCAATGCAAATCGGGCCAATTTCAAAATGGGCCACGATTTTGAATCAAACAACAGTTAAAAAATTGCCATTAAGTTGGCCTAATTGGTAAAACGACACTTGGAGCTGGGGACACTTGGAGCTGGACAGTTGGAGCTGGTTTTATAAAGAACACTTGGAGCTGGACAGTTGGAGCTGGTTTTTTCAAATTTAGCCCCAATGTGGTTTAATTAATTTAACTAAATTTGAAAAAACCAGCTCCAAGTGTCCCCAGCTCCAAGTGTCCTAGCCCCGGCCTAATTTGCATTGGCTTAATTTGAAATGGCACAATTTGCATTGGCGCAATTTGAAACGGCGCAATTTGAAAATGGCCCAAATTGAATTGGCCCAATTTGAAGTGGCTCATTCTTCTCCTCCCCTTTTTTGCCAGTTCCCAAAAAAATTGCTATGAATTTTTAAAATTCCGCTCCTAAAATTAGTTGTATTCTCATCTTTTTTAATCCCGACAACTTTTTCGTGATCTTGAAATTTTGTCCTATCTCGTTTTTTTTGGCCGAAAATCCCATCCCGAAATTCTGTCTAAAGCCACTTTCTGTCTCTAAGAGTCCTAGAACAAATAGATCGGCTGTGGAACAGAGACTTTCAAAGTCTGATTCTGGCAAACATCCAAATTATTATCTTTTAGTCGCTCTTAACTTTTTCCCACGTCTAGCCAATTTTGTTCCAGGCAAAAGGCCATCCAACACCAGAGATTGTTTGGCGCAAGAATGGTGCTACTATAACTCCTACTTTGAAAACACGATTATTGCTCGAAAATCTGACGAGTGGGGAGAACGGGAGGTATATAGAATAATAATTATTTATATTTCTACTAAATCTTTCTAACTAACAGGTACACCTGTGAAGCAACCAACGAGGCTGGAACAGCAGTTGCAGACTTTGTGGTGGAAGTACTGATCAAGCCCAGGATGAAGGATCACAGTGCAGAATTGAGGGTGGTCGAAGGTGAAAGGGCCAAGTTGGACTGCAAAGCTGACGGCTACCCTGAGCCTACCATCAAGTTGGCCAAAAAGTTATTATTAAGTGCTTTCTGTAAAATGGCTTATTTGCAGATGGATGCGGGGTGGACGCCCCATCACTGACATGACTAACTTTATACTCTCGCCTCGGGGTGAAACCCTCATGATTTTGAGAACCAAACGGTCTGATGGAGGCGCTTACTCATGCAATGTCAAGAATTCAGCTGGAGAAATTGGTCAGATTTTGATTTTTTTCTTTATCGGAAACCAAAATGTTATTTTTTTGCTTTTAGAAGCGCCCTTCACTGTCATCGTTCTGACAGCACCGCATATAGAGCAAACTATTGATCAGAATCCTCGTGTGATCAACAACAATTCCATTGTGTTAGATTGCCCTATTTTAGGGCATCCTAAGCCCGAAGTTGTTTGGTTAGTCATATTTTTGAAGGCAATGCTCTTTTCGCTTTTTAGTCAAAATCACAGGGGCTGGTCAAGACTGTCAAAATATACAAGACTTTCACAAAGATTTTTTTGAACAAAGTGAAAATGGTGGGTTTGATAGAAGAAAACAGAACAAGGCAACAAAGTGACCAATGTTTCTGTCTGAAAGTGTGCGAAGGGTATGCCTCTCTGATCTGAATTCGGGCACTTTTGGGGGAAACATGAGTCACATTTTTACCCACTTTACTTTTAAATTTAAACTTCTGTCTCTCTCGGTTTGAGAGTCTCGGACTCCCCTTTAAATCTCAAAAAAAAAGGATTATACGTGGCGTGTTATATTATACCAATAATGAGCTAATGTTTCTTTCTATGATGTTTCTCCATTTCGGAAGATTTCTGTCAAAAAGATAATTAAATTATCAAAAATTATCATCCGAAAAACGCAAAAATTTTCAGAACCTGAAATCAGTCTACTGGCCGTTTTACAACCCCAGTCCGAACTTTCTGTAAAATACCAATTTTAGGATGAAAGAAGGGAAAATACTTACATATGATCTCAACATGGTAAAAGAAGGCCAAAACAATCTCAAAATTCATCGAATCTCTGTGTCTGACGCCGGTCGGTACACCTGCTTTGCCAAAAATGAAGTGGGCTCTCTCAACACCGACTACCAACTTGAAGTTCTGGGTTAGTCTTTTAGTGGCCTTCTCATTTTTAACTTTCAATAAACTTCAAATCCTTCTAAAATACATTTTTAGCCCCTCCAAAGTTTGGGCCGAAGGTCAGCGAATATTCGAGGTGGTGGAAGGCGACTCTGTGACCATCAGCTGTCCTGTAGAGGCAGTTCCTTTGCCTGAAATAGAATGGTTACGAGGTGTGAATCCCATTTACAGCTCTGACAATGTTCGGGTTTCCGAAGAGTCTAAGGTTAGTTGAGTTTGGTGAAGAATCGAGTCCTATTTTGCCTTGATCCTCTCGCTGTTTTTTAAGGCTCGATGCACACTCCTGCGAAACAAACTTTCAAACATTTTCAGACCAACTGTTTTAATTTTGACTTGTTGACATTTTGTACTCAAATGACCGTTAGAATTCAGCAAATTTTTTGAAAATAATAAATCTCAAAGTTCGTAGGGTGTTTCAAGAAATTCCCAGGATTTCAAATGGGCATAACTTTTTTATAGAGCGTTTTTTCGAAATTCTGTTTTCACAGATCAATTTTTCTCGCCGACAATATTTGTTCAGTAAAAAATGTCAAAAACGCGATTTTGCTTGGTCCCCCTGTACTTTTGGTCCTGGTCTGTGGGTGGCCCCTGGATGGCCAAAACCCAAACCACAGCTGGGCCAAGTAAAATATGTTTTTTTTTTCACATTTTACACTAAACAAATATTGTCGGCGAGAAAAATTGATCTGTGAAAACAGAATTTCGAAAAACGCTCCATAAAAAAGCTATGCACATTTTAAATCCTGGGAATTTCTTGAAACACCCTGTATTTTAGGAAAATAAGAAAAAGCAAGTTGCGGGACACAATGTTTGCAAGTTTGTGGGGAGGGCCTAAGGGAGCCTAAAAAGAATTGGTCCTCCGCCCTGTTTTTGGAAAATTTAGTTTTTTCAACAACAATGGGTTAGACCAAGGCGAAAATGGGATATGTACCGGCCAGTTTTCTCAATATGAGTACTTTCACCCCTCAATTTTATTAGTTTAGAAAGTGACCATTGTGAAGACTACACTGCATGATGGAGGCAAGTACACCTGCAAGGCTACCAACATAGCCGGATCTACAGACATAGATTTAATCCTAAAAGTGCTAGTGCCACCAACCATTGACAAGTCCAATCTAATCAGCAATCCACTGGCTATTTTTGGGCGCGAAATATTTTTGGAGTGTCCAGCTTCCGGTATTCCTCAGCCAACTATTCTGTGGACTAGGGATGGGGTGGTGATTGATGTGGAGAACAGTGATGAAGGCAAATATTCACTGCATCAGGTAATTTTTCACAAATAATTAAGGCTCGCGTTTTTAAGAGTCTACCCATTGAAAATATTTTCACAGTAATTTTCAACCACCAACAGATCATGGACATTATTCTTTCGGTTGGGCTACCACTTGGGAATAAGTAATAAAAACAAGAACGTAGCGGGAATAATGTCGGTAGCTGAATGGTAGAGTAACTGGTGCCTGTGTGATTTCCTCTAGGGTTCGATCCCTAATCGAGGCAAAGCTCTTTTGTGAATTCAGTTTACCCATATATTAGGTGGTGCTCATCCAACTTTTTAACAAAAGCCTTATTTTTAGAGCAACCAGTCTTTTGGTATCAACAAGATCGAAGCATCCGACCAGGGCAAATATACCTGTGAAGTACAGAACAAGGGAGGTAAAACCTCTGAACAGTTCATGGTCGAAGTTTTGGGTAGGCGATTGAGTTTCTGAAAGCCATTTTTTTAACCTATACAATTCAGAACCCCCACAAATGGAAACCACTGAGCCACAGAAGTTGACCAAAAGAGAAGGCGATTTGTTGACTTTGGTGTGTCCAGTCAAGAATGAAGATGTGGAAGTGGACAGTGAACTTCGTGTAACCTGGACCAAGGATGGAAGGCCCCTGGAACCAACTGACTCACTTAATTATGAGGCAAATTCAGAATTTAAAATAAATTTTCGATATTTTTTTTGGCATTGAGGCGTTTGGCCCTTTTCCGATTTTTTCAATTTCGCCTTTTCCTGGCGTTCTGGTTTTCCATGTTCTTATGGCAGAAAATTTTAATTTTTTCAATTTAGAAAAAGCCTTATAGGCAGAGTGGGGCAGAGGATGTTAAGATGTTAAGAAAATTGTGTCCCAAACCGCAATAAATCCCAAAAAACAAAAAGCCCAAAATGGCGCTAATTTGAAAAAAATGGGCCAGAAAGTGCACAAAATTTTTACCATTTTTCCCAATTGCAGATCACCAACGAAGGACGTCGATTGCAACTGACAAGCAGCTCCATCTCCGATGCCGGCCACTACAAATGTGTTGCGTCCAACCGAGCTGGACAGTCCCACGTCAAGTTCCATGTGGAGATCCTATGTACGCACATGGCTTCTGAGTTTTGTCGACAATTAGAGCATAGGCACATGATTGAGTACAAAAAAGACTATGACCGGCGACGACATATCTATGAAAGCCAGGCCACCAGACGGCGCGAAACCCATTTTGGTCGGCAAACATCTACTAATACAGACCCCGATGACCCCTCAACGGTCCTAAAAAAAGTTCACAAGAGAACTACTGCCACCCCAAGAACTTTTATGACCCCTCAACCACGGAAAAGTTTTGAGAATTTCCCTGTCCAGCCCACTTACGCCGACTTTTCCGTGGAGTTCGACCCACTAATACCCACTTTACAGCCGCCTATATCTCCAACTGGACTGGTCTACCCAGTCAATGGTCACAGGATTTACGATTACCTAACACTAAACTCGAGTCCTGTTGTGCCTAACAGAAGATATAGGGTGTATAGTGCGCCCTCAGGGCTGGTGCACAGAGATGTAGCTGAGACCAGACTGATGAAACCACTGGGAAACAGGTACTTCAGCACTGAAGTGCAGTATTCTGGACCTGGTCAAGGGTTTGTCGGCACTCTTAAGGCCAGAAAACATGTGAATAACCTGAGAGCCAACCTCAAGACATTGTTGAAGAAAAGGAGAAGAAGGCACCATTTTGCAATGGATGATTTGTATTCTTCGTTTTTTGTCTCTTCTAATACTTCCGTTATAAGAGCTTAAAATTCGGATTACAGCGAAAATGTTTTAACGAAACCATTTTTTGTTTGGGATTTTCAGGTCAGTAAGAAAGGTATATGTTTAATCTTTGTTGGGCAATATTTTTAGATTTTTTTTATCAAACAATCGAACTTGGATATAACGACACCGCAAAAAGTTGTTCCGCCTATGGTCCGACACTTTTTACCTCTATTTTTGAAGAGGCTCAAATATAAAAACACCGCACTAAACAAACCCCTCAAATTTAAGCTTTATCCCCAATTAAACTTTGATCCCTCAAATTTTTTACCCGTCGAATTTGGATTTTCGAACAATCATCCCTCAAATCGTGGTGCTATTTTCATTCGCGTTTTTGTTTTCTATAACAATCCGACATGCCGGTTTTTAAGAAAAAATAGGATAAGCTGATCTTAGCGCAATCTACATTTGCGCAATTTGAAATCGCGCAATCGCTCGCTGCCCGTAATTAAGCTCCAATAGTTGTGGATTCCTTCCTAATAATATAGCCCGGTTTTCAAGACCCTGAGAATTTTTCCGATATCAAACTAATGAATAGAATGCGAAAAAAGAATAAAGATTACACCTAAAAAGATTCAAACCAGAAACCTCTAAATGTGTTTTAATTTGAATTAAAAACTATTTCCAGTGGGCTTATTCCACGCGGGAATAGATACGGAAAGGAGATAGACCCTCCCTTTAAAATAAAAATTTAATTTGATTCAAAGAAAAGGATTTTCGATCAATGCAAAAATAAATTTGAGGGGGTGAAAATTTCGAATTGGGTGTGTGATTTTTAATTTTAATTTGAGAGGAAATTTACATATTTTCAGGGGTTTTTTTCGCCTACAGCCTTTTCGGCAGTCTGGTCTCAAATATTGCAAGCATTACTATTTTGCCAGTCGCTTATGTAAATAGCAACAATTCTGCCGAAAAAACCCGCCCCTCTCGATACAGCTTCATCTTATTTTCAAAAAAAAAGATGGCATTATTTCGAGAGCCGCGGGTCTTTTCGGTGGAATAGTTGCTTTTTAGAGAAACTACTGGTAAAATCGGAATAGAGCAGCCAAAGACAACTCACAATAGACTTCGAAATCTGCGGTAAACAGCTACGGGTGACGTTATTATCGAGAGTCGACTGTGGCTATAAACGTGAAAACCTAAAAAGACGACTTGGACTCATTAGAGAAATAAACAAAAGTATTGCCTATTTTATCTGGTGATTTCTCTTATTTGAAAATTTTCAATTAAATCGAAAAAATCGACTTTTTAGATCTCTGTGACTAGCTTTACTCACCATAATAACTTATTTATTTTTTGATTGACTGATTTTGTTTGCCTTAGATTCGTGTGTTGTGTGTGATATTACTATTATTTGTAACGGTTGTGTTGTGTGTCAAACAATAACTTGCTGTGATCAATTATTAATAATAAAGATTTTTACCCCAACTTCACAAAAATGGTTGTAATTGTGCTGAAAAAATAAAAATAAATAGTTGCGCAGGCTTTTAGCCTATTTTCAAGCAATTTTTTACTTTTGACGTTTTGTTTTTTCGTGTTTTTGTTCTGACATTTTCAGACACTAATCACACCTTATGCCTAAAGATAAAAATTTGAAAAATGGAAAATAGAAAGCCGAAAATTCAAAATGTCCAAACATAGATTTTCACTAGGTTTTTTTTAATCGAAAGCTGATACCTTCGAAAGTCGATTGACACCAAATACGCAACGAAAAAGTTTCATTCGAACACCAACTAACAATGACAAGCATAAAATAACAAATTTTCACTAATTTTGATATTTCGATGAGCATTTTTATCACTTTGTGTGATTGACCGTTACCGAAACATCTTAGCAGTATGTTGTAGCGCAATTCAAAAGCTACAAAATGCAATTTACAGAACAGGTTTGAAAAATCTAAGCATTGAGATTTTGTCTTTTAAGTCTTTAGGGTTGGCGGGTACCCGAAAATTTCGGGTACCCGAACCGATACCCGAAACCCGAAAAAATAGGTTTCGGTTCCAATTACCCTCAAACGGGTACCCGAACCGCCAACCCTATAGGTCTTATTTTGAAAGGTTGGAAAATTTTGAATTTTGATCATCTTTTGAAGAAATTGGTTTTTTCGAAGTAACCATATCTCAACATTTTATATTTTCGGAATGCATTTTGTAAAATGTTATTTGTAGCTATTGAACTGCGCTATATTATAGTGCTGAATTGCTTTGTAAACTCTTTTTTGTATTATTGCTCTAATGTCCATTCACAATTCTTAACTCAAAATTTATTAGTCAAAATTTTGTTAGTTTATGTCTGTCATTGTTAGTTGGTATTCGAATGAAGATTTTGTTACTTATTTGGTATCCATCGGTTTCCCAAGGTATCAGCTGTTTCGATTAAAAAACATCTAGTCAAAATCGCAAAAAATGAAAACTTTATGACCGAAATTCGATGGCTAGAAAAAAATTGGGCGACCATGTATATCGTGCAGGAAAAAAAGAAGTTTACAGTATACCCCATAAAAACCTAAGATTTATAACTGCCAGAAATTTTTTCATAGATTAAATTTATAAAAAATCTGTAAACGCACATCGACCTACTTTTGCATGCCAAATTTTAGGCCCTGGTCTGTAAATGGCGTCTTTATATGCAAGGCTCAAATCACAAAGATGAGCAAGCAAAAATCCTGTTTTTGTTATCATATACCGAAAAATTGTTATAAAAACTAACAAGGGAACATATCGAACTGTACGATTTGCTGGGTCATACACTTTTCAACCCGCTTGTTGAAAAATAAAGTGTTGTACCAAGCCGAAAATATAATTTTTATGGGTGTCACTATAGCAGGGCTCTCAAATATGCTTATTTTTTGAATAGGCACCCTCGAAATTTTAAATTTATTTAAGACAATCTGGCTATGTTTTTCTATCATCTTGTCAAAGAAGTCAATTTGGTATATCGAATGAAATTTTCGAAAATAAACGAAAGCCTACCGTATTTACTGTATTAAGTCCCCATGGGGAGTTATTTTTCAACCTCTAAAAAATCGAAAAATTTTGAGGTCGATTTTGAGATTTTTGAGTGCTCAACCAAAATCTGAAAAGTGTAATCAGGTAAACTCGCGGCAAACAAGAAAACACAAAAAACAGATTTGCGAAATGTTCGCTTTAGGCTGAGATATAAGGTCCGTAGGGTGGGGACTTATTAGAGGGTGGTGAGTTATTAGAGGGTGGGGAGTTAATACAGTAAATACGGTAATTTGGAAGGCGGCCATTCAAAAAAAATCTGAATTTAGTGCTACAGTAGAACCTCGTTATAAGATACACCTCGTTATAAGATACAGCTGGGGTCGGTCCCTGGGTGTATCTTATAACGAGGTTCGACTGTATCTTACTGAGCACATTGTATGCTCTCTTTTAAGCCCAAACACTCGATTTTCCGAGGGATCCAGGTGGTAATAGTAAAAGGACAAAATTACAAAGCTTCTCTTTTTAAAAATTCTTTTTGGAAGGAGTTGCTACAATAAACTACAACCTTTTTCTCTCTGTTCGCAAAAAATCTCGAAATTTCATGTAGTAAATTGACTATGCTCTACAAGATAGCGTTGTCAGAATCGAAGCAAATCGTGCAGTTCGATATTTTCCATTGATATGATTTTACAGATTTTAGAAATTCTATCTAGAAAAAAGTTCTGGCAGTTTGGAAGGTTAGGATTTTTAGTAGCTAGTAGTCTCTAATAGTTAGGTTTCTTTCCAGTACTATCTATTAATATCATTTTTCGCTCATTTTTTCGGCCATAAAAGCTTCAAATTAGGGTCATGAAATTATGGAAGTGTCGGAATTGAACATATAAAAAAATTGATCAAACTTTGTCGACCTGTTTAACGTATGGACAAATTAACTTGTGTTGTTAAAATAGAGCGAAAATTTAAATATCTGCTCTATAAGCATTTGCGCCCACCCCGAAAAAAGTACGCCTTGGTCCCTCTTGTTGATTTTTTAGAATTTTTTTCCTACAAAAAGTTTTCATTTGAACTTTTTAGACATTTCGAAGCAAAAAATGTTTTTAGTGAAAAAAATTCGACGTTACTGGAATATACCCCACCCAAAAAGCTACTGGAAAATAAACCACCCCCCCCCCCCAATGACTTTTAGAGGTTGCCTAAAACCACTATTTGAGACAAAAAAGTTGTACAAAAGCCTCTGTAAATAATGGATAGGCCCTGAGCCTAAGCCTACGGGTCTAAACCAAAGCCAAAACCTAAGCCTAAATTATTGGTGAAGTGTATTTCAGTAGCGCTTTTCGGGAGGGGTATATTCCAGCAGTGCCGAAAATTCGTATAATTATTTTTGCCTTGGTCTTCCAAGCTGATTTATAAAAAAACAATACCGAAAAAAATCAGCTTGGGAATCAAGATAAAAATTTATTTGAAAATATTTAGGTAAAAAAAATTTTGCGGAAAAATAATCAAAAGAAATAATATTTTCGTAGTGGGCGTGAATGCATATAGAGCCGAAATATCTAAGACCTAAGCATATTCCGCCAAGTTTAAGCAACATATATTTGACTACAAAAAACTTTTTAGCCAAACCAGTAATTGATGGATCCAGAAATGAGGGAGAATCGCACGTACTGGAAGGCCACCCAATTACTCTCTGGTGTCCAGCCTCCGGTAATCCACTGCCCAAGATCCGGTGGTATAGAAATGGTATAGAAGTTGCACCCCAGCAAAACTATCGCATTCTGGACCAAGGACAAGGAATTGAAATCACAAAGGCTGCTGGAGAAGATGATGGAATTTGGACTTGTGAAGCTGAGAATGCAGCAGGCTCCAGCCAACTCGAAATCCCACTTGATGTCTGGGGTATGGAGTTTAAAGTTTGATGAGTAAAAAAATTAGAGCATCGTACCCATCAATTCCGATCTTTTTCATGCTCCCTCACTCGGAAACTGGCATGATTTTTTCCCTTTTTTGTTTGAATTGTAGTCCGTGTCATCTCGTACTTGAAAAATAGGGCTTCAAAATGAGCTTTTGAACAATTTAAAAATTTTAAAATGTAAATAAAAATCAGCACATGGATCCTGTCGCAGGAGAGCGGCTCAAAAGTGTGGATTTCTTCGATTTTATCAACATTTTCAAATAATACCGTATTTCCTCTTATTGCCGCCCCGGGCGCTTATTTTTCGATCGACCTCTGGGGAGGGGGGGGGGGGTGGTTGTTAGCGCTTATTAGAGTCATTTTGAAATTTCTGAGTGAAAATCCAAAATCTAAAATCCAGAATTAGTGGAGCTTGCGAAAACTAAGAAAAAGAAAAAAATCTGTTCGAAAAAAAATTTGGACCTAGATACAATAGCTCAAAGTCGAGGGGGCGGCAATTAGAGGAAATACGGTATCCACTTTATCAATCGTCAATTTGGCTAAATTGAACAATAGCCCCCCCCCCCTTTAATTGATTGAAGCCTGGACCCCAATACGGCTGAAATTTGGTGAAAAAAAACAGCAATGCAATATTTCTTATTTTTTAAAAATGACCGTCTTGACGGTGCCCGTGCATTCATGCTTCTCTTCAGGGGTCACCCTGAAATTCTTCCTATCATTTTTTGCTCTCAAAAAAGCTATGCACAAAATGAAAGAAACTGATTCAGCCGAGCCCAAAGCCACTGTTCGATTCCAAGAGTCAGGCAGTCAGGCCATTAAACCAATTGGCACCTCGGTCACCCTGTTCTGCAATGTCACCGGCAACCCCACTCCAGCAATCACCTGGATGCTCAACGACCAGATCCTTATCCCTTCTGCGGATGGCACTAGGATCTCCCTTTCTGTAAATAATTTGTGAAATATATCTTCGGGCTAAATAAATTAAATTTTTTTAAAGGGATATCGCCTGGACATCCCCCGACTACAGACTACGGATGCTGGTGACTACTACTGTGTGGCTCAAAATGAGGTTGGAAGTGCCAAGGACAAAATTGCCGTCGACATTCTTGGTATTACTTGACAATTCAGTTTGAAGAGCATCTTTAATACAATACCAACTGGCAGATTGAATTTGTACCAGACGGGATACACACGGCGCCAATTTCAGCAAAAAACGCGTTGTGCGAATAGCCGACCATTTTGAAATTGGCTATTTCACAGTATTTCCACCCTAATTTTTACAATTAAAAAACCTGCCATGATTACCAAGTAAGAGGATTGGTCAAAATGGTGGCTAGAGTATTGATCCCCCAAAGCAAACAAAAAAATTCAAAGTTTTCAAAATCAAAGTATTTCCGTGCCTATTCATTGGTCGGTTGCCCCTTGAGGTTAGGCTTTTGTTGGCCCCTTAACTATATTTGGTGATTCTGACTCACAAGGGAACTGATCGAACTGTACGATTCGATTCAAAAATTCTTACAAAGCCATCTTGCAGAGCATAATCGATTTACTAAATGGAATTTCAATATTTTTGCTAACAGACAGAAAAAATCGAACCTGGAGACTCAAACCTCCACAAACTGATTGGTCCTCCGATTTTCGAAGGGTTGAAAAAGAACTCGACATGTCCTCCTATTAAAAAAATGATATTTAAGGGCATTGTAATCTAGCGAGGAGGACAAAATGCTCGGGAGTTCTGAAACCCCCAGGTAGTCAAACGTTACAGTCGGGAATTCTAGTGTTAAGACTGAAAAATACTTTCGAATATATGCTCTTAGAATACAAAGTCGGTAAAATTCGCTAGTTCAATTTTGAAATAAAATTACACAGGAGCCTTATGCTCACTCTGTCATTATTCAGAAAATCTATCCGCCTAGTCCAATCTGGAAGAGTCATGCTCAACAGAATCCAGCATGATTTCTCTTAAGACTCCAGAATACGAGTTTTGCGAATACGAGTTCGCCCTGCCCTTGAGGCTTGACTATAGAAAATATGTTTTTGAAATCCACAGAAGGGACCAATGCAATTTTGATCTATTTTTACATGTTTTTCGAGTCTAAAAAAATTCCATTTTTTCAGTCTGTTAGCAAAAAATTTATAATTCCATTTATTAAATCGACTATTTTCGAATTGAATTGTACAGTCTGATCGGTTCCCTCATCAGAATAACCAGTCAACGCCTAACTCTCAAAGGTCAGAAATAAAAAATATTTGGAGGTGTTTTACAGTCGAAGCATACCTGGAGCGCCGCCAAAAACGCCGCCGGCGCCGCCGCCAGCGCCAGCGCTCCAAAATTTTCGCCGCCGGCGCCTGGCGGCGCTTTTAAAGAAACGGCGTCAGCGCCGGTGCTGAGAAGCCGGAAGATTGCCGCCGCCAGCGCCGGCGGCGCCAGTGGCGTTCTATAGTGCTAAATTTTCGTCTGTTTTTTTCCTTTAGGCGGATTAACAAGGTCAATCTCTTGTGATCGATAGATTTTATATACCGTATTTTCTCTAATAATGACCCCCCCCCTTATTTTTGACTAGGATTTCAGAGTTAAGGCCATTTTTGATTGACAATTTCGGAATTTTTGAGGGGTTGAAAAATAATGACCTCGGGGTCATTATTAAAGAAAATACGGTATGTCCAAAAACTAAGTGCTGAGTGAGCTGTGTTGCAGATATGTGGTGCTGATACCGAAAGAGTATGTTGTGTTGAAACTAATAGAGTGTCTTTTCGTAATGCTTAAAACTTAAAGGTGGGGAACTTTATATGCGCATCGCTTATTGTCGAAAGATCAAGTCCCTCTGGGGGTATTTTGATTTGTTTTTTCACTAAGTTTTCCAACTTTCGAGCAATTGATTGCAACCATCTCCAGCACTGCTTTGCTGTCAGTAACTGCCTCAATTTTGCGAGTTTTGTCAAATGACCACCAAAATTAAAGGAAACCAGCCGAAATGATGCGTACTTAGACTAATATAGCCTGTGTCTCCACCAATTTTATTTATTTGTCCGCGCGTTTAGTGACTTTCTAGAGTCAGAATTTCATAAGGGATCAGATATAAATTTTTCACACACCAAAATCACTTCATAAAAGCAAGGTAGCTAGTGAATGTGGTGAAGAAGGTAGGTAGTGAAGAAATGAGTACTATTGGAAGCTAGGATTTCAGTATTATTTAGGAACTGATTTTTTCTCGCGATTTCAATTTATATGGTTTTCTACAACTGTATGTTCAAAATGACGGCAAGAAGCAGGGCTACATTTTGAGTGTGAGTTTGAAAATGAGTATGTAAATTGAAATTGGAAAAAAACGTCAGTTCCAGGATACTACCGAAAAGTACTGGGATAGTCATATTGAGGATTGCATCGAATTGGACATGGTTCAACATTTTTTACACTTTACCTCTACCCTTATACTAACTTTTTCTCTGTATGATAGCTCAAATAAAAACCCAGAACCTTGGCTACATTTTGACACTAAACTTGTAAATAAAGGAGAAAAAACAGGGTTTGCACCCAGTGCTAGTCGAAGCTGTAACCTAAGTCGATGCGTATATAAAGTCCCCCCCCCTTTTTAAAAAATCTTCATTAACTACCAGTAGTAAAAATAATTTTTGTCGGCTGGCGGCGGCGCCGGCTGTCTTAAAATCGCCGCCGTCGCCAGCAGCTTCGCCAAAGACGCCGCCAGCGCCGGCGCTGGCGCTTGGCGGTGCCGCCGGCGGCGCTGCAGGTATGAGTCGAAGCTCGGCGCTAGTGGAGTTTACGTGTCCAAAATTTGCCTTGGTCCCCCCTGTTGTTTTTTTTGTGAAAAACAGCTTGGTCCCCCTGTTCATTAAGGTTACTGTAACACTGTGACTATGGTGATCAGGTTGATTATGGTTAACATGATCACCTTTAATATTATCACCTTAAAAACAACAGGGGGGACCAAGCTGTTTTTACAAAAAAAAAAACAACAGGGGGACCAAGGCATATTTTGGACACGTAAACTCCATTAGGCCCGAAGCTCTCTATAACTCTGGGAAAACTCTGGGAAATGGATAATTTGCTGTTTTTAGCAAAATTTGCAGTAAAGCTTTGACATTTTCTCTTCAGTTCCTCCACTGATCGACCGGGACAATGTAGAATTAAATCCCCGTCTGCCGGTAGGTCGCACACTAACCCTGTTTTGTGATGCCAAGGGAGAGCCTGAGCCTGTTCTCAAATGGTTTGTAAATGGAACGCTAGTGGAAGACTCTGTATCCAATAACTATCAGTTCAATGTTGTCTTCGGGGATGGTGCAAAATTTATTCAAGTAAGCCAGATTAAAGTGGGATAAATCAAAGGGCGACGGTCTTTTCGTCCCCGTTCATTTCGTCCCTAAAAGCCGCTAATTTGAAGTTTTCAAACAGGTTCGAATCCTTGTTGTAGCAGACATTTTAATTCTTGAATGACAGTCACAAATTAGTATTTATAAGACCCGTGAGCCTTAGGATGATAGGGTAGCTCCCTCGTACCTCTTCTAAATGGGTATCCACATTCAGAATCCGAAATATTGAAAATTGAAAGCAGTTAAAAATTATTGTACCTATCCAGAATGGTGTCCTGAACACGGTTTGATAATGCTAAACAAAAAGAACCACAGTTCTGGAGTAGTTTCCTATTCCGTATGGAGTCCACGTGATAGTATGGAGGTGGTAGTACCGAGAAAGTAGTACCTAAGCGGTAGTAACAAGGAAATGACTAGGAATCGGTACTCAGGTGGAAGTGCCTGGGTGATGGTACTTGGATGGTGGTAGATTGTAGTTTCTAGTTGGTGGTACCTAAATGGCAGTACTTGATCGGCAACACCCAGGTTGTATATTAGACTTTTTTCGCAAAGCATCTGAACATGCTGGTAGCTGGGTCATCTGGATGTCCCATGCACCAACTAAACCAAATGGTGATCCACTTAGATTAAATTTTTTTCTACGTTATTGGGTTCCAAAACTTGTTTTTGCACTAACTCAAGCATTCTAAAGATGGTTTGACAGTACTAAAATTAAGTTTTGCAATATTTGCGAAAACTGTGAAAATACCATCAAAACGTAATGTCACTACTGTTAAACCATCTTAAAAATGCTTTACCGTATATTCTCTATTAATCCCCACTCTCTAATAATCCCCCACCCTACGGACCTCATATCTCAGCCTAGAGCAAACATTTCACAAATCTGTTTTTTTGCGTTTTCTTAATTAGTACGAGCTCTCCTGATTCCAATTTTCAGATTTTGGTCGACTGCCCGAAAATCTCAAAATCGACCTCGAATTTTCCCGATTTTTAGGGATTTATAGAGATATATAAATTTATAGAGATATATATAGAGATATATATATATATATATACGGTAATTAGTGCAGAAAATAGGTTTTGGAACCAAAAACGAATTTTTTTTTTGATCTAAGTGGACGACCACTTGGTTTTCTCTATTTTATTTCAGACCAATTAGGTGTATATTCACCTAACCAGGAGGTACCTACCCTATGTATAGAGTTGGGGTTGGTAAAATTAAAATTTTGGTCCTAACGAACCCAATTCCTGACACAATTTTAAGTTAGAAAAAATGTTTGCTATCACCAGGATTTGAACCTGTTTGATAATTTCAAATTGGCGGTTTTCGGGGACGAAATGACCGGGACGAAAAGAACAGGGGACGAAATGACCTAGTGCCTAAATCAAAAAATTTTTTATTTGTCAGGTTCCGAACGTAACGCTAGAAGACAAAGGTGTTTACAAGTGTGTAGCGACCAACACAGCTGGAGCTGATGAATTGATCTACAAATTGGACATTTTCCGTTAGTCTGTTTGTAGCTATAAATTTTTATTTTTATATTATTTTGAAATCACCATATAATCAGTGCTTGTTCTGCTCATGCTCCACCTACTAGATAGAGTCAGAGCCGGAGCTAAATTTTGTGAACCCCGGAGCTAGAGTGGCACACTTGAGCCTGAGACGCCTTTCCCAGTCATTTTGCCTTAGTCCCGCGAGGCAAAAAGTAAAAAAAATATTTAGGTCAATTTTTAAATAAACTTTGAAATTAATTTTAAAAATTCACCATATAATCAGTGCCTTGTTCTGCTCATGCTCCACCTACTAGATAGAGTCAGAGCCGGAGCTAAATTTTGTGAACCCCGGAGCTAGAGTGGCACACTTGAGCCTGAGACGCCTCTCCCCAGTCATTTTGCCTTAGTCCCGTGAGGCAAGAAGTAAAAAAAATATTTAGGTCAATTTTTAAATTAACTTTGAAATTAATTTTAAAAATTGATTTTAAATTTCAACAAAAAAATTTGACCAGAATTTGACTTTTTTGCCTTGAGGAACCAATGCAAAAAGAATGGAGGGTCCCAGGTTCAAGTTAGCCGCCGGTTTATCCAAAATAATTTTATTTCCCATTCCCTTCTACACAATATTCACTTTCTATTTGTGGTTATTGATTATTTTTATCAATCTTAGCAAGATTTATGAATTCTTCTATCCTCTTTTTGTTTGAAAATTTTCGTAGGCTTGCTAGACATTCTAAAATGGCTACATTTTACCACTATTTTGGTTGGGATATTAGCGGCGGTTGTACAGTCGTAAAGTTTTCTGGCCGCATTAACAAAATTTCTGATGTATCAAATTATTAAATGACAGGGCTTCCAAATCAAAATTTCAAAAAAAAGGACATTTGGTCAAAAAGTGCCATTTTATCCAATGTTTGTTGGGTTTTCAGTGCCAAAAATAAAGATTTTGACGTGAGATCTCGAAATTTCTAAAAATTTGTGGTCCCAAATAAAGGACAAATATTTAAATAGAGGATGTTTGGAAGCCCTGATAAATGATCATTTGTAAGATATTTTTATGGGCTATCTGGCCTTTAGGGTCATCCCGTTATTCAAAAAATGGATTAGGGCATTTTAGAGGCATGCAGAATCAGAATTCTCCGTTCAAATTGAAATTTAATATAATTTTACAGAATCTCCAACCATCTACAAAGGTGGAACAGAACAGGTGGCTGAAGGAAAAGTGGTAGGCCTAAAATACTCCTTACAATAAAAGCTGCCGACTTAGACTTTCCACTTCAGGCAATTTTGGACTGTAATGCCAGAGGTGAGCCACCTCCCTTGGTCACCTGGCAAAGGAATGGGGTTAGAGTGGAGACTGGCCTTCGCTATGTGGTTGAAGACAAAATGCTCAAGATCATCGACACTCGCAGCTCTGACTCTGGAATATATGTGTGTGTGGCTACAAATGAAGCCGGAACTGACCAGCAAGCATTCACCCTGGAGGTGTTAAGTAAGTTAAGCATATTTTCAGACTAATTTACTAAAATTAAATCTTCTCAGTTCCACCCAAACTAGTTTCTACATCTGCCAACCAGTCAACTATAGCTTTGAATGGAAATGTCTCGCTGAAGTGCTCCGCCAGAGGCTATCCTATTCCTAAAGTCATTTGGACGGTGGATGAAGACCAAAAGCCACTAGAAAATGAGCTTCAAGCAGGTATGGCTTGAATCGGCCGACCGACATTTTTGGCAGGTTGAATTGGCGGAAAATATATTAGATTTGTGTGAAGTGTGATAGATCTCAAACCGACGGTAAACCCAAATTTTTTGTTTTTGGTCGGAAGAACTGAAATCGGACGGCTGAACCGAAAATCCTAAACACAACTATTACTTTACACAGTTGAGAGGATTACTTTACATCATGTCTAGGGATCGCAAGCATTGAAGGCTGGCAATCAAATTACCCCTCCACCTCTCACCCAAAAATTTGTTAACACGAAATTCGAATTTTCGAGAAAAATTTTGCAATAAATTTCGGTTCCTCAGCCAGAATGAACAAGATTGGTTTTGATCCGATTTGCGGAGAACTATATGCTATACTGCTGTTTTATGTCAGTCTGTGGCCTGTCACAATTTACAAAAAAGGTAAGATACCATATTTTCTCTATTAACCCAGGATAATTATTTTTCAACCCTGAAAATCGAAAAAAAATTATTTTGATTCTGAGATTTTTAGGTGCTCAACCAAAATCTAAAAACTGGAATCAAATAAGTTTGTGGTGATTAAGAAAACCCAAAAACAGATTTTCAAAATAATTTTTTTTAGCTGAGATACAGGGTGCCTATGGGCGGTAATTAATAGAGAGGGGTAATAAATAGAGACATACGGTATGTTCGCCAATCATGCGTAAAATATTCTCGCACCAATCGACACAGGATGATCGATTCAGTCTTCCAATAATTATGAAAAGCTGGGTTTGCTGTCTCCAAAAAAGTGACAGTTACAAAAAAGTTTCCTCAAAAATTACAGGGGACCAAGACATTTTGGAATGGATTTTGAGTTGTCTTGGGGACCAAGGCACGGTTACAGGTTCAAATCCTGGTGGTAGCATACATTGTTATTTTTCACAAATGGTCCTCAAATGCATCTTCCAATGCAATAGTGACTCCCAAGGAGTCGCGGCATTGCCACGGCGCTTCTAGTTTTTTACTACAGTCAAATCTCGGCTATATGCCACCCCAGTTATACGCCACCTAAAGGCTGTATTTGGCTGAGGTTGGCTTATTCTTCTGTCAACTGACACCCCGTTACACGCCATCCTCGGTTATACGCCGCCCTAAAGACGTTCCCCTGGGGGTGGAGTATAACCGAGGTTTGACTGTAATTATTTTGTAAAGTCTGGTTAGAAAATTTCGGTTTTATCCATTTTTCGGAATTTTGCTAGCTTTTTTCTTGATTATCTTATCTAATTTTACAGGCACTGAATACTGAATATTGGTGGAAGAGGGTGGCACAACTCTCCACTTGACAGATGTCAAACACAAGGGCTCTCGTGTCTTTCACTGTGCTGTGGTCAACGATGCCGGAGATGATGAAATTAGCTATTCCGTCAAAACAACGTAAGTATGCAAAAACAAGCACCTAAGCGACAGGAAAATTTAAAAAAATGGCTCCATTTCTGGTTTTTTTCGAGAATAAAGCGTAGAAAAAAATTTATTTGCCGGATTCTTCTATCCTTTTCCTATGTATATTGCAAAAAAATTGTGGAATGCCAAAATAATTTGATTCAGGTGCCCCAACCATCACCAAAGAAGTGAAGGTGCAGAACATCAGTGAAGGGGAACCTCTAAAGCTGACCTGTGAAGTAGGTCGTGGGACAGATGGAGGTGACACTTCTAGCAGTCTAGAGAGAATGAAGTCACTTGGCAGAAAGATGGAGTCAACTTTGAGCCCGACTCCAACATCCAACTATCCAAAACCAGAAAGAACTCTCATTTTCCGCCGTCCGACTCAACCATGCTGGCAACTACTCATGCACAGTCAAGAATTTTGCAGGAGTGGCCAGTCAGTACATGCAAATTCATGTAGGAGGTGACCCATTTGGATTTGGATATATTAACTGAAATGTTGGCTTGAGTTCAGAATCCCCCCCCCCCACGGGGACTGATCAGATCGAAGAGATAACAAAATATTCGTGTTTCTCGCCCCCGATTCATGAGAAAGCCGGCGTTGTTTTTGGTTCTGAGAAAAAAAATTTTTTTCGATCCACAGGGGGGGGGGTATCATGGTTTTTAGTCAAAATTGGAAAAATTTGAATTGGCGCCTTTTGAATTTTAGAGGGATTAGGGCTGTATTAGAGGGGAAGGGAATAAAAGGGGCCACTAATGACTAAGGGCCACTAACAAGAAGATGTTGAACATAGTTTTTGAATACTGGGGCCTACCGCATAAATAAACTCTGGTATGCATGCTTTTTCATGTATCCAGAGTCACTTTCGAGTGATTGTGTCTAAGGTATGTGGGTGTGCGCATCTCAACTCCAAGCCCCCAAGCCCCCTGCGCGCCCCGAAGGGGGCGCAGGGGGCTTGAGAGTTAGAGAGCGCGCACGCACTTACCTTAGACATGATTCCGAGAAGTACACTTGATCATAAAATGCATATAGAGTATCTTTTTGCCACGGCCCAGTTGAAAAACATGGTGAGGCAGTCGAAGAATACAGATATTTCAATTTATAATGTTCTGCCATAAAAGTGGCTTCTTTTTATTCCCTTCCCCTCCCAATACAGCCCTCAATCCCTTCAAATTCAAAAGGCGCCAATTCAAAATTTTTCAAATTTTGACTAAAAAACCATGATACCCCCCCTGTGGACTCGAAAAAAAATTTTTTCTCAGAACCAAAAAAACAGCCGGCTTTCTCATGAAATCGGGGTCGAGAAACACGAATATGATGTTATCTTCTCGATCTGATCAGTCCCCGTGGGGGGGGGATTCGAAACTGCAACCGACCCTTTACCTTTAAAAGTATTCAAAAATGAGATCCCATCCATGTTTAAAGACCGGTTTTCGGTTAACCGGGTTTTTCGCGCACCGGTTTTCGGTTACGGGTTTCAGTTTTTTTCGGTCGGTCAACCGGCTTGTACCCGGTTTTCGGTTTATTTTTTGTCGTAAATTAACCGAAATTTTGCTTTACCCGGTTTCGCGTTAACCGGATTTTCTCGTACCCGGTTTTCGGTCCCGGTTTATTTGGCCAAAATCGTTCCGGTTAGGTTAACCGACCGGTCGGTAACCGAACCGGTACAACCCTAATAAAAACCACAATTAAGCATTACTGCACAAAAATGACAATTTTAAAAATAAAAATTTGTCTCGAACATATCAGAATCCTGATCTCAATTTTTTTAGGCTGTAAGTACTTTCTCCTTTCAAATTATTCTTTTACTCCTCCAAATCATTCATTTATCCCCCCAATCGTGAAAATGAGTATTTATCGGTGTTTTTTCTTTTGATCATCATGTAGCCCTGAATCTCTAGTTTCTTATAAGCCATCAACTGACCCCTTGTTGTCAAAAAAGTTTGAGAAATACCCGTTTTTATGAAAGAAGAGTCGTTTCATAAAAACGGTTATTTCTTAAAAAATTTTTAACAACAAGGGTCAGTTGGAGGCTTATAAAATAACAAGATATTCAGGGCTACATGATGATCAGAAAAAAAAATTGCGACATAAAAACACCGAGAAATACTCATTTTCACGATTTGGGGGGGGGGGGGGATAAATGAATGATTTGGAGGGGTAAAAGAATAATTTGGATGGGGAAAAGTACTTACAGCCATTTTTTACAGATTTTGGATCATAAAAATGAAATTGAGAAACGTGAATGGTCGATGAGAGATCAGCTGAGTTCTTTGTTGAGAGATAAATATCACTTAGAAGACCAGCGAAGAGATCTAGGCCGACAATATCGAGATGATCTCACTGCTCTAGAATCTCTAAATATGCCAATACAACAACGTGAACAGCAAGAAGCAGCATTGAATGCTACATACAGTCAACAGGCTGGCACACTTTGCCAACGAATTGAAGTATACCAGCACAAAATTGACATTTGTCGTGCTAAATTAGACAATCTTGGGGCTACGATCAAACTTTTGAAATCCTTGACTAACAGTTCTCATTGTGAAGAATCTTCTCTCAATATTTCTGATCCAGGCTTTATTGATATGTAGAGTTTGTAATTGATGAAATAGAGGATGAGAATGACAATTGAATATATTACAATGATAAACCTAATTTTTTCCTGAAATAAATTATTGAAATTTAAATTTTTTGAGGCAAATCTAGCAAATCTAGGCAAAATCTAGGTTTTCGCCGACATCTGACATCTCGTCCAAAGCTCAACTCGCTCAAATAAACATTTTTTTGTTATCGAAATGACCTGTGAGCTTCAAAATGCTTATTGATCACAGGCTTTTTTTATTGAATAACAGAAAAAAGTGCAGCAGACATGTAAACGAGATATACTTGTACCAATGCATTGCGTCATGTTTCTTACCCAAGACTGTCCGAAGAAATGATAAAGTCTGGCTTCAGATTACATCCCACACTGGTCGACGATTCATTGTGCACCTTTACGTCAAACTTGATTTTGAAAATTTCAAGATTCTCGTTAAATACTCCCAACTCTTTTTACCATACATCCAATCACTTCTGGTTAGTGCTGATGACAACCCAATATATTGGTATGTATTGGTGTTATTGGGTCTGATTTAGGTCAAAAATATTGTATTGGGATATTGGGTGTGTACTTATTGAAATATTGGTATTGGGATTGGGTTTGTGAAAAATATTGGTATTGGTATTGGGTCTTCAACAGAAAGTTGTGACTATTTGTAGTCGCTTTTTAAAATAATATTTGTTCTAACTCGATTAGAGGAAGCAGAACATACCTATCACTCACAATTTCATTTGCTTTTGTTTTGTTCTGTCGCTCTCTATCGTCTACGCTTTTTGTTTTAGAAGATGAGCTTACTTTGGAAGATTGAGATCGAATGCGAAGAAGGCGATCAATTGCCATTCACAAAGCTGTCGCAGACCGATGTCCGTGCAATGAATGCCAGCAAGTGGTCAAACGGAGCAATTATGGACTTCAAACCTTAAAAAGCACCTTGCAAAGCATCCAGTTCACTTGAAGAAGCTAGAAGATGCCTAAAAGTCTGAAGAAACAAACAAAGAGGCAATGCAAAAAGAGTTGAACAGCTTTTCTTCGTGGCTCGGGACGTCTACGATTACAGAAGATCAAGCTTGAATCCAGAAAAAGCAGAGCGCCTGATTTTTTAAAACAAATATCTTCCGTTGTTAAGATTTGTCTATTAGAATACCACTGTTTTGTGTTAACCGTAAATAAATGTTGTAGAGTCATCGCTTTTTGAAAAAATTGGTATTGGCCAATATATTAGGATCCGTCATGATATTGGGTATTGGGATTGGTTTTGAAATGGCCTAAAATATTGTATTGGGTATTGGGTGGATCCGTTTTGAAATATTGGGTATTGGTGTTGGGTTCAAAAATGGTCAAAAATATTGTATTGGTATTGGGTTTGAGCAAATCTACAGCACTACTTCCGGTGCAATTTTTCTCGCTCTGTCGAATATCTACCTCGATACCCAAAAAAAACTTTATCACACTTATTGTTTTGTTCGTAAGTATTAACAACGTTTCGAAAAATGAAACAATTATTTCTTTGAAGTAAAATTTTTACATTTAATTTCATAAATACTTCAATGATACCTCATCGAAAAGTCCGTAATCTGCGCTTTTTTTAAGTTATTCATTACAGTATTCGATGATGGAAATTGACGAGATCCGCCCTCTTAAAGTATTGTACTTCAAAATCGGGACTTGGTTGGTTCGTATTCGCAGCTGACCCGCAAATAGTCACTTTTTCTTAATTTTTTTCACTATCGTGTTGAACGTTAAAATCCTGCACCAGAATGTATTTTTATATAATCAGACATTCAGTGTTAAAACAGAGTGGAATACCCTAACACAAGATGGTTTACCTTGGTCCCCCAAATCATTCCCTACTTGAAAGTCTGTACAATAGAGAATGCCCGTCTATCAGAGTTGAAAAAAGGTAATCGGTGTGGCCTCAGTCTTAGCACTAGTTTACAGCCTGATTTATAACTACAGCTATACATTTTCAGATGAGTTTCTTTTAAATTTTTATAATCTTTTAATTTATGATCATAAAATTTTAAATCGCAATATATAAAACAAATAACATTCAACAACTTTTTTGAGGCTCTGTCAACTTTTTTTACTTTTTTGTGAACTCACAGCAACAGAAGTGCCTATTTTTTCTGGCGCTTGCCGCTCATCCAAAGTCATAATACTGATCTCCTTGCCATCAACAACATGCGGACCAGAAAGCAAAAACTTGGAAGCCTAAACGCAATCTGCTATTATAAAAAGCAAAATTTTTAATTTCACCTCATTCGGAGAAGAAAATGTTGCATAACCATACAACGTTGGATATCCAGTGTCTAGCTTATGAGATATATTGACGGTGACCACAGAGCCAAACTTGGAAAAGCAGTCATATAGCATTTGATTGGTAGTTGCAGGCGTGAGACCACCAAAATAAAGACAACATTTTTCTCGCAGCGTTCTTATCGCTTGGATAGATTTTGATCTTTTTGTGATTCACACGATGAGGTCGGTTGGCCAGTGCAAGATTCAGCTAAAAGTAATAAGTACAATGTGCAACAGAATATTTTTAAGGGTCACCAAAAAAGCGTGAAACGGAGCTGACATCTTATCTCGCATTCGGATAATCGAATATATGTGATAAAGTTCAGTTCTTGAATTACAAAAAAGTTCTGAATCGCCCACACAGCCTAATTTGGATGACTAGACTGAAAACTCACTTACCTTAGACATGATTCCAAGAATACTCTTGATAATAAAATGTATCTACCGTATTTCTTCTAATAAATGAGCATGCCCGTTTATTCACCAATCACCTCCTAGGGTGTCCGTTTATAAGAAACCGCTTGACTATTGGAGACTGCCAGCTTATTTTTTCGATCAAAATTTGTTTTTGTAAGCAAACTACAAAAATTGTGAAAATTTAACAAAAGTGGTGGCTGAATTGTACACTACCTGCCAATCTCGAAGCATAAGGCGGTAAACAGCAAAAAGACAAATTTTAGGGCTTTTTGAGGATCGGGTGGAATTCACAGTCGGGCCAAAGTGGTACGGTGCCCGTTTGTTTTCCGGTTATCTCCTAGGGTGCCGGTTAATTAGAGACTGCCCGTTTATTGGTGACTACCCGTTTATTAGAAGAAATACGGTAGAGTCTCTTTTTGCCACGGCCCATGTTGAAAAACATAGTAAAACAGTTTTAAAAGTCCAAAATTTTCTTTCTCATCGTTTTACCATGACGTCACCGTTTTTATTCCCTTTTCCCCAATACAGCCCTTATAGTATAAGGCTTATACCCTTAAAAAATTTAAAAAATCGAATTTTCTGGATTTGTTACCTCGGGCGACCAAGGCAAACCGAAATTTTTCTTTTCTCAAACAGAATCAGTTGACTATTTCTCGGATAAATCGGGGTCGAGAAAGGCGACTATTTAATTGGCTTTGAAAAATTAATAGAAAAATATGATCCGCCGTGGAGGAAAGGGTCAAGTAAAGATTAGCCTTATGGATTACCCTATTTACTTCATCAAGTTCTTATCGGAAAAGTTGTAGGACGATTCTGAGATTTTGTGTACTCATTCGAAATCTGATAGATGGAATCAGGAGAGATCGTGCTAATCAACCAAATTCAAAACACAGATTTGGGAAATGTTTGTTCTGGGTTGAGATAAGGAGTCTCTATGGTGGGGAAGTATTAGAGAATGAGGAGTTGACACAGTAAATACGGTAAATCCCTTTTCATGGCTCATTAGGTTAGTAGCTCTTAGTGAATATGAAATTAACCAACCCCATGCTTGACGAAAAGTCACCCAAGCCGAGTCACCCGACGACTTATAGCTGGTAACAATGCACTTGGAAATAGGACCAAATTGTTCAAAATATTGCTGTAGACCCTCCTGGGTAGAGTTTGGCGGCAATCGCGCAAAAAGTGTGAAATCTTTTGTATTATGCTCAAATACGACTTCATTTCCATCAACCACATGCGGCAAGGATTGAATAGCTGCGTCTACCTTTATAGAAAGCAAACATCAGTATATTTTTTAGAAAAATAAATTACCTGCTCTTGAGATGAAAAGTGGACAACACCATAATAAAGGTTACGATCTACACATTGCGATAATTTGACTTCCAATGGACCACCAAACTGAGAGTAAAAATCAGCCAAAGATTTAGTGGTAGTGGATGGAGATAGATCGCTGACATAATGCTTGAGCTCTGTTGAAATGACTTGCTTCACTTTAACTTGTTGACCACCGATAACATGCAGCGACGAGAATAACTTCTTTGCTTTCTAAAATTGTATGTATAGATAATGATAATACCGCATAAGTCATAGAATATGTTTTTACGCTGTTTTGGTCATTGGAGCTGATCGAAAAAAAAACCTCTATGGAGTCGACTCGCGATTTGAAGACACCCGAATAAGTTCGTTCCCACCTAGGGTACGACACTTTTTAGCCCGATTTTTGAATTTTTTGACCAGTTTTATTTTTACAGTCTGGTTGCAAATACTGCAAGAATTCCAATTTTGCCAATAATTTTGAACAACTATATAATTGCACTGTTCAAAAAGCAAAACCTCGATTTAAGGACAGGCTTTTTCGAAAATCGCTGTCCTTAAATCGAGGTTTTGCTTTTTGAGTAGTGAAATTATTTAATTATTGAAAAAAGCTAGGCTAAGCTGTCTGAAGCTGTCGAACCAGTCGAAAGACAGAATCCACGTTGGCGTTCTGTCATAAAATTGTATGGTAGTGTGACCTTAGTTTTCTGTTTTTTTTTCCGAAAGACAGCTCGAAAACGTTTGTTCTCGCCTAAGGTTAGACACCTTTTTTATTCCAGATTCCATTTTTGTGGTCTTTAGTCAGTTGTTTTCGATTATTCTGGTCTTTAAGGTTGCAAGATTTATGATTTTGTCATGTATTTTTCCAAATTACGGTATATAAGCAGATATATGAGGTCCATCAGCTTACTAAAATATATCAATTTTTATAAAACCACTAAGTTTATTTAAAAAACTACGGCGAATCGAAAAACTAAATACACCATGATAATGCTCAGAAAAAATCCTATCGTGTGTCAGAAATTTTTGTCATCTCGAGATCTTAGAGAAAAAGCTATATGAACTTGTCAAGTTGGCAACCGAGCCAAAATCGCCGCCGGAGCCGGCACTATGTAGTCAAATTTTCGCCGCCGGCGCCAGTCGAATTTTTCGCCGTCAGCGCCATAAGAAATGTTTTTCGTTAAAATCACATGTCGTAACGAGAGCTATACGAAGGGGGGAGGGGGGGGGGCGATAATTACCTTTATGAACAACCGCCCCCCCCCGGCCCCTAAATTGCGGCCCTGGTCACGAAAAAGAATACAAGGTTGAAAAATATGAGGAATGAAGCAAGAATTTAATCGTTTGGAATTTTTTGTCTCGACAAGAAAAGTGCCGATTTTTCTTTTTGACGTATTTGACACTCAATGCATTGCTATCGTTTTCAAGGCCTAAAAATACTTCCATTTTCAAACCCGTATTTTTGGGCTACCTCAAATAGTATAATTTAGCCTTAAATCAAAAATGCCTACATCACTTTTCGGATACAGATTCACCACGCCATAAAATCCTCCTTTTTTTTGAACTCGCAGGTTGCAACGAATTACTTTTCCAAAGCCTGAAAAATAAGCATGCAAAGATTCTTCAGTAGTAGATAGTGGCAAATTGCTGATGGCAATCCGTACTGCTTCAAATGGACGTATGGTGACTGGTTTGTTGCTGATCACATGGGTTAAAGAGTACACAGCTGCGTTAAACTAAAAAAATTGCCGACTTTCGATCAAATTAGCTTAAAAAGTTGAAACCTCTTTATGTTCTTCAAAAACCACATGGAATTCTGGTTTGTCGACATTTTGCACCCTTTCGGCTGAAATTAGTGTACCAAACTTGGAAAAGTAATCAGAAAGCATTTCTTTTGTGGCATTCTCCGGCACATTTTCAACAACTGCTTTATGGAATCGACGAAGAGAATTGATTTCACTAGAAGAAGCAGGAAAAACACTGACACGACAAGTAGAGCTGCTCAGACTTCTGTTAGCATGTAAGAGGTTGACTTGATTATACAGAAGACCACGCGTAGACATCCTTGCAAGTAAACCACATTTTATTGAATAAACCTTAAAATATCCGGTGATTCCATTCGAGAAAAGAAAAAAAACACTTACCAGCATAATTGATAATTTTATGAAAGTCAAGAATGAAATAATTTTTTTTAATTTCGAAGAGATCTAAATAGGATAAATATGTGTGAAGCTTCTATATAAAAACATAATAGGGGTATATTCTAATAGCGCTAAATATTTATTTGCTAATTTTTAAAACGAAGATATGCTTCAGCTCTTAGTCCAGCAAGAAAATATTCAAAGTAATTCACTGCAAATGAAAAAATAAGAATGTAAAATATTAATATAATGTAACCAGGCAGCTTCAATCAAATTTTAAAATAAATATTTAATAAATTCATTTTCGAGGTTTAAATGCGCGGAAAATTTTGTGGCGTGTTGTATAAAGTTTTTAACTAATTTTTGAAAAGTCTTTAACGGGCTGTATTGTTTTTGTTAAATGCGGTATAAAAAATGCATGGTTCTGCTTGATACATTAAATATTTTTCTTGGTTGCTAAAATTTATCTGCCCAACTAGTCGAGTATGCATGGCCTATTGGTAGTGCGTTGAGTTTTCGCCAAAGCCCAAACTCGGGTTCGAATCTCAATGGGTGCATGAACTTTTACTTGAGTTTTAATTTGCAAGGTCGATGAAGAATTTCAATGTTTGCGTGTCATCTGATGGTTTTGGGTGTTAGAGATCTCGTTTTCTCTAGTCCTTCTACCACTTGATCATAACTGCATTCCTGAGACCTTATTTTGATAACTTTTTGTCTTTCCGTATTAAATTTAAATTTCCGTAAAAGCCAAGTGCCCGCCCCTCCAAAGAGTATTCTAAAAAGTTGGCTCAATGAAAAATACTCTTCGGAGGGGGCGCGGACACTTGGGATGCTGTCTAAATTTCGTATCAAGCACCCATTGTTTTTTCTTTTCAACTCTTCGGAAATCATAGAAATTCTAGGTCAATCTTGAGATTTTCGGGTGGAAATCTTAGGGTTTTGCCATTAGCCGGGCATATGGCCTAGGATAAGAAAAGGCTGCAGGAAGACATAAATACTGTTAGTCGAACCGCAACCCAATCGAACCGTTACCATAGATCCGCTAAAACTACCCTCAACGTCCAGTTAAGTTAATAAATTTAGGATAACTTAGACCAAATTATACAGGTAATAATCTTTTTACGTGAATTTTGATCAAGCTCAGTGAGGGAGCACCGCAAAATTTCTTGAAAAACTGCGAAAAATTATGGTAAAACAACCTGGTTGAAGAACAGTTGGTTCAAGAATTTACCGATCGAGAACACGCGGTTGAAGAACAAGCTTGGAGCCAAAAAATACCGAGAGTGCGTTAATAAACGGTCTGCTTCCCCGAAAACAGTTTTAATTTAACTTTTTTATATAAATTACAAAACAAAAACCACAGCAAACTGTCTCATATTTTCTGTGCTCCGGATCATAATTTATTTCACATAAAATGCCCTTGAACATTTTTTGAAAGATTGTACAATATTATAAGCGATAAACAGAATTGGACGGAAATTAAGCAACCAAAATTTTTTCTACATACTACAAAGGCTTGTACTCCATTGTGACTCTGTCAGTATTGTCTTTACATTCAATAATTTGCTGTCCAGTTTCCTTGTCTAGCCAATCACAGTGCATTATCTCCATTAGGCGAGTATAGCCGAGTTTTTTGAATAGCTAAATCGGAAACTTCAGATTTGAAACTGAGAATTTTTGTTAAAGCTGTACCTGCTGAGAGTTGTAAGCAGATGCTTCAGCAACCACTCCTTGAATACCCATAGCTCTGGCCTGGTCCATATCATGCTCTATTAACTTCCTGGCTATACCTCTTCGTTTGAAGCTCTCGTCCACTGACAGAACAATCCAGTTGAGCAGTCGATTCACCTCTTTTGGCACTAGTTTCCAGGTCTGAAAAGAGAGGATCGTTGACAGGATTATTGAAAGTGTGATAAAATTATTGAGTAAGTTGAAAAATTTTCTCTAGAGAGAATAAGGCCAGGGAAACTCTTAAATCTGAACTGCGATATAAGACCACCACCGATATAAGGCTAACTAGGGTCAAATTTGGTTGGCCACGACCCTTGCTATAAGAAAGCTAAGAAGAAATTCCGTGCAATAAAATTGCCCGCAATATAAGGCCACTGCTTTATTTTTGTTGATTTTTTCAAATTCCTGCCAATTTTTCGCAAAAAATTTTGAATTTTTTTGTTTTGTGCTCTGTTTTGGCCAAATTTCGACGATAAAGTGGACATCCACATGGACTGGGCCAGGCACCCAAGGTTTCAGGGTTTTGGTATACAGTTAAATGCCAATATATGATCAGCCTGGTACAATGCCAATCCCGATATAAAGCCATATTCGGCCGGCTCTTAGGGTGGCCTGGGACTAATGCTGTTAGGGGCCCTCTGAACTCTCGCTAATGTATTTTTGGGTAGATTTCTTGAATGAATTTACCTGGCTTTCAAATTCGTGCAACAATTCCTTGATTTTTTGCACTTTTTCTGATGATGGGTAGTCGGCTCCAAATGCTTGATTAGCCTCCGGTGAAAACCTGTCTAGTATATTAGCCATGCGAAGGGCCACCACTCGACCATCTGCCTTGCTTCTTACAATATAGCTGACTTGGTCTTTGAAACAACAGTGAATAATGTCGGCAAAGAATTGACTGGCTTCGTCTCTTTGGAGCTCTAAAGCTGCATTCAAAGGCTCGGTGTTAAGGAAATCACCCAGCATGAAGTCGTGAATGTCCTCAAAATCTGAGACCTGGGCTTTGACTATCACATAATCTTCTAGGACTGGAGAATCTACCTTGGGTCTTTCAAACTTTTCGACAGAAGTGTTTAAAGATGGTGGATTAGACAGGGTCATATCTAAAAAAATTAGTAGAGATTGATATAATAAACTTGCCAATATAAAACTTTACAGAAGATTTCAAATATACGGGTAAAATTGAAATAAATCACTAGATAATGTCTAACTTAAAGCCCAATACCATCGAGGGCCAGGAGTACAGGCAATTCTCGGTATAACGGCAACCACCTCAAGTTCGTTCCCACCTAGCGTCTGACACTTTTTTTACGCTGACTTATGAATTGTTTCGCGAGTTGTCTTTGGCTAGTCCAGTCCAAAATATCGTAAAGATTTCGATTTTGCCGATCGTCTTTCAGATAAAAAATAATTTTGCCGCAAAGATCAGCGGGTACTCGATATAACGGCTCTCTTATTTTAAAATAGTGGTCATTATATCGAGAATATGTCGTTATTTCGGCAAAAAAAATTGAAAAAGGATTGGGTTACGATATTTCGAACTGGACTAGCCAAAGACAACTAGCAAACCAATTCGAAAATCAGGGTAAAAATGTGTCAGGCACTAGGCTGAAACGAACTTGAAGTGGGGCCATTATATTGAGGGTTGACTGTAATTCGTATGTTCGAATTGGCGGGACAGCTTTTTTACTCCGAAAATGTTTTTCGAAATATTTTCGTGAATAAAAAGGGATTTTTCGACGCTACTCGTCAATTCAAAATGCGAGATAATCGTGACTGTAGACGGTATTGTTCCTTTAAGCAATTTACTTTTCACTATAAAAAAATTTTATTTCACAATATAATTGGCTTTTACAATGAAGCTAAATCTGTGGCATTTCTCTTATGAATGGACAGCTAAGCTAATTTTCTATTTTGGACCTAGCGCATAATCAGGGGTTTTTTTAATTGGTCCGCACTGTTGTTTTTTCCTGTTTTTTTGTATTTTTTAAATAAATCCGATTGGCTGTGACTATAGTCGAGTTGACCCCTCAACTTTTTAGGGGTCAACTTTTGTCAAAATTACTAAAATATCAATTTTTTGAAATAAAAGTGCCAAATATGATATTCTTGACCCCCCATCAACTTTTCAATGTCTACAAGATGGCTTTTACAGAAATTTGAAATCTTGTTTCTACAAAATTTTGAAAAATGTTGACCCCAAGTTGACCCCAGTTGACCCTCAACTTTTTTTATCCTCAGATTTTTCTGCGTCAAATTTTTATAAATCACTCGAAAAAACTGCCTATATTTTCGTGTAGAGCTCAAAAAGTTGCCCTAGGGTCATAAATATCAAAATAAAAATATATAGAGATAAATATTTACATTTTTTGAATTTAAGAAAAAGTTGACCCTAAAAGTTGACCCCGACTATGGTTACGGCCATTATAACAAGTTTAATTCATTCAGTTGGCAACCATACATTTTTAGATAAAAATCGTTTTTAGACTACTTTTGACAACGCATCAAGCTAAATTTTTCAGGACCACTTTCTCTCGGTAATGTTCACTGGTCCTGAAAAACTCAGCTCGATGCGCTGTATAAAAGTGAGCTAACAGAATTTCTATGACTTTTTTCGGAAATTTCTGGTTGCCAAAATTAATATTTTCTCATCAAGTTACCAGTGATGGGTAAGCAGGCGATTTTTGCCCCAGCACTGCCCCACGTCTCAGTGATTTCCGAAGCGCCGCCCCGGCAACATGCCACACACCACGGCGGGCACCCCGGGGCGCACCGCACCGGGTCATAAAGCAGTAACGCAGGTTTTTGAAGTTGGAATTATGCTTCAAAGCAATCCGCAATGCTAATTTTAACTGAAATTTTAAAAATTGTTTTTTATTGCAAAGTTTAGGATAAATAGTGAGGCTCTGGGGCTCCTCATATCCCGCCCCACCCTCACATTTTGCCTTCACTTCGCCCCGCGCCCCGGACTATTTTTCGCGCGCTGGCACCGCCTCACGGCCCGCTAGGCCATCGCCCCAGCACTGCGTTTCGGGATACATTTTGGGCGACGCGGGGCGAGGCCGACCTGCAAGTTACATTAACACGACAAATAAGCAGAAACTAATGAAGGTTGTGGCGAAAAAAAAATAGACCGAAAAAAAAAAAAAGCCACGGCAAAAAAACCCCTGATTCTCTACTAAGGCCCAGATCTTTGATATGATAATAACTGATGATTACAGCTAAGAAAAATCGTGTGAGAAAATTGTGAATATGAAAATAAAAACACTTGAAAAAAAACACTTCAGAAAAGAGTGAAATTTTTTGCAAATTGCAACAAAAAGATTTTAAAAATGAAAATTTATTTTGTAGCAATAAATCTGTCAGTAGCAATGAACAGTTTTATTTATTGTTATCAGAGAATAGACTAAAATGACATCAACTGACAACAAACAATGTCCTTTAGCAAACAATTCACAGAGAGAAAAGAGAGACACAGAGCCAAAACATTCAATCATATTGGTTTTTCCCTCTCCCATTCTTCGCTTTCCTCGTGATCTAACTAATTAAAAGACAAAGTTGCCTGCTTGTGCATTTTTCAGACAAATGTAAAAAATTGGGCTTCATATGTGTTGGCGATTCACCGAAAAAATATGCCTTGGTACCCATGTCATTTTTTTTTCGGGTAAATCCGAAAATTTTCCTAAGTTTTTTTTAAATTTTGAAAAAAACAAGAAAAATTGAAAAAAAGAGAAAGCAGAAAGAAAAAAAATTAAAAAAAATCAACATAGGGGACCAAGGCATATTTTTTCCGGTTCATACAGAGCCAAAAATTGCATTTTTTAAAGTTTTCGATCCTTGCTTATGCGCTCGAGTCTCGAGTCTTTTTGTGAGTTTAACTAAAATTCACAGAGTGCTATCACAACAGCACGTGGAGAAAAAAACGCAATAAACAGTTTTGCAAAATATTTTCTCTGACCCGAGATACAAACCCTTAAGATTGAAGCATTGGGTTTACACCCTGGGACCGGCTCCAGGTGCACACTAAATCGAGTGTGCACTACATCGAGGGTTCATTCTAGTCATTTTAATTAACCGCCGGCCAAAATGATTGAATCCAGGTGTACACTATATCGAGGTGTACACTAAATCGGGAGTTGACTGTATTATAAATTTACAAAAAGCTAGGTGCACCACAAATTTTTTCCGATTTTTTCATATAGACTTACGAGATTAATTAGGAAGCATCAAAAAGCGAAATTCTCTGGCGGTTATCAACCAAAACTATTTGAAAGCAAATAAAAACTTGTGAAAAGACTGCAAATGGTGAATCAAAGTTGTTAGCTGAAAAAAGAAATTGCTTTCAATTAGAATGATGCTTTAGCATCAAGCCTACGTATTTGCTTCCTTTTGATTCATTTAAAGGGTGTGTAAGAGCTGGTTTCTGGCCAGCTAGCGCTAAATTATTTAGCAACAAGGAAATTGGCTTTTGTATGATTAGAAAAAGACTGTCTTGGTTCTTTCAAAAAAATTCCAACTCTTTTTGAACTTTATGTCAAAAACTGAGCATTTTCAACAATCTTTTTAAAAATTCGATTTTCGACAATATTTTTAAATAGTTTTTTTTTGAAAAAAATATGTTTTTTTTAATACTGACTTTGACTAAAAATTATCGGCTGATTCAATCTTTTTTGTCTCAAAAAGAAACTTTAATAGCATTTGTTGTTTGAAAATTTTCAAATTTTGACTACAAATAGCACTTTTAGTTTTGTTCGATATTTTTTTACAAAAAATATGAAAAAATACAGGATTGCGCATCATAATCTCATTCAAATATTGTACATAACTTTTTGAATTCGAGCTATTTCGACGAGATCTTTTTCTTACTCGAAAGAGGGATGAGCCGGAAAACGAATGGCACCTTACTTGCAGCAAAATCTTTATTTGAACACACTCACACACCAACAGACAAAAATAACAATGAAAAAATCGATTTCTTCGAAAATGAGTCAGATCCAAGTTTTTTGCAATTTCTTGGATTTTACTCATTTTTTGAAGAAATCGATTTTTTCAGAAGGCCATATCTCAACACTTGAATTTTCAAAAATCATTCTGCAAAAACAAATATCACAAGGAACATGTTCATTTATTTTTTATTCCTTTTGTAGATGTTTACTGTAGATTTTGTAGATTTTTACTGCGCTGTAACTTTATGCAAAGATAATGTTGTTGCGCTAAAATCGCAATTGAACTGTTGACTAGTTTAAGTGATAAAAATGAGAAATATGCGCGAAGTCAATGTTATTTCTGTCTGTTGGTGTGTGAGTGTGTTCAAATAAATATTTTGCTGCAAGTTTGATGCCATTCGTTTTCCGGCTCATTCTTATTTCGAGTGAAAAAATATCTCGTCGAAATAGCTATTATTCAAAAGGGTCACATTTCGTATCGCGACATATCATATCGCAGCTTTTATGGGGTCCGAAAGGTATTTGTTTGAAAACTATTTTAGTCAAAATTGTTTTTGACGCTTTTAAATCCTTTTTTCCAACTTCTATGTCTATTTTATGGAAAAATGACTAAAATGCAAGTTTTCCTGATTTTTGGAATTTAGTGATTTTTTCAAGATTTTGATTTTTTCCGAAAAGCCATATCTCAACATTGGGATCTTCAAACACATTTTGTAACATACCGTATTCTCTCTAATAGGCCGACACCCTCTAATAAACCGACACCCCTACTTTGAGGGACCGTATCTCAGTCCGAAGAAAAAAAATTACATCGCTGTTTATTGCGTTTTCTTAGTTCCCACGAGCTCTATCGATTCCGCTTTTTCGATTTTGGATTTTCACCCGAAAATGTCAAGTTCGACCCAAAATTTTCACGATTTTTGAAGGGTTGAAAAATAAACCGACATGTCGGCCTATTAGAGAGAATACGGTAGGTTTTGTAGCTCTTGAACTGCGCTGCAATATGATGCTAAAAATTTATTGTAACCTTTTGAATTTTTTTTAAATTTCTTTCAGTTAAAGTAACGAATACGTTTTTGAATTGAGTTATGGCTTTTGGAAAAAAGATCAATTTCTTGAAAAAATGACTAAATTCCAAAAAATTAGGAAAACTTGCATTTTAGTCATTTTTCCATAAAATAGACATAGAAGTTGGAGGAAAAGAGTTAAAAAGCGTCAAAAACAATTTTGACTAAAATAGTTTTCAAACAAACACCTTTCGACCCCATAAAAGCTGCGATATGTCGCGATACAAAATGTTGCGATATGAAGTGTCGCGATACGAGATGTGACCCTACCTTCAAGAAGTTATGGGCAGGATTATGTATACCACATGTTCCCAAAAGTAAGTTTTGACCCCTAATTCGAATGTTTCAAGTCGTAATTAGTACGAAAAACATGTTATCAGGTGGCGGAAAGACATGTGCAAAAAAAAATTGACCGAAATCAACCAAAACCACGGGGTGGGTTCATGGTTCAATTTTTCAAAAACGATGAAAAGTGTGCAACACCATAACAACCCACATGCTGACTTATATAAAGGCCCTGTGAATGGATCCAACATGCTGCTGTTCGCTCGGATTCTTTCCAGGGTGCGCTTGTGTCGTGGAGCTCAACCCTAAGCCCCAAGCCCCCTACGCCCCCGGAGGTTTTAAGGGTTCCTTTTAAGGGTTCCCGAACAATTCAGTGCTCGCATTAGCGTTTAGGGGCCAAGGCTCACCGTTTATACACACCTGCCTGTCTTCGGCAGGCACCCTAATTTAATAGGAAGCCCTTTGGGGGTACATTGTTCGGGCCAAGGGCTGGCCCTTTATACACACCTGCCTGCCTTTGGCAGGCACTGGCATTGTTGAATGAATTTTTGGTCAAAAAATGTAGATTTTGAACACTTTTCAAAAAAAATTTTTTTGCTCCAGATGTCTTTCGCCACCGGAAAACATGTTTTTCGTGCTAATTACGACCTGAAACGTTCGAATATGCGGTAAAACCCAGTTTTGGGAACATGTGGTATACCCTACTTTAGTCAAGTTATGTACAATATTCGATGGGGAGTTTATGATGCGCCACCCTGTATAACGAAATTAGAGTTTGAAGTGAAAAAATTGCGCGTCAAAAAATTTTTTTGTGAAAAAGGTGACAAATAAAGCAACCAACACGAAGAAGCTAAAAAAGAAATAAAAAATTTTGCAAAAAAATTATGAGGGGGACCAGGGCAACTTTTTTTCGAGAGTGATAGGAACACATATAGAGCCTAGGATTCTGTTACTCATATTTTTTTAACTTTTTTTATTCGAAAATTTAAAAATCAGTCAAAAAGAACATGAGAAGATTTATAAAATATAGAAAATCGCTAAAATCCAACTAGCTAGACCAACAAATTTTTTTTTAACACTTTTCAGGATGTATATGAAACCAGGAAATTAATTTACAAAAAGACGGCAAATCTTAAAACAAATATCACAAGGAACATGTTCATTTATTTTTTATTCCTTCTAGTCTGCTAGTCAAAGAAATAGAAGAAATCGACTGGTCTCTTACTGACTGGCACATATTTTTCTTGTCCCTTGCCGCCACTATTGCCAAACACAACAAGCTGGTTGGCTCAACAAGTGTGTGTGTGCATAAGGGATTTGTTGGCTTAGTAAACACTAATGGCTAGCACACTGCATTTTCTAGTATGTTTAATGACTAAAAAAAGTTGAGCCAGGTGGTTGTTAATATAACTAGGTTGAATAAAAGTTGATAAAACATATCGTATTCACTGAAAAGCCACGAATTATTAGTCTGAACTATTTTAATTATCCTGCTCTTCTAAAAGTCCCTTCTAGAATGTCTCGAAAAGCTTACGAAAAGTGCCGAGAAAATTCAAACGCGAAATCGAAAAAAACCAATAAACTACCGAAGAGCATCATGCAATCAATGGTCAAAGATCTTTCTTGAACCGGTCGAAACATTTATGAGACAACAGAAAAATTGGTCATTCTCATAAGAAATATCTGAAAAAACAATAAGAAGTTGAAAAAGTAAAGATATACAACACATTATTATAGCACTAAAGGCAAAAGATGCTTATCGGCGCCTACCTATCCCACCTGACTTTTCCAAAATGAGGTCCCGGATAACCGAGGTCAGCGAGTCTTTCTTTTTGGTGAAATTTAAAATTTCTGACTACACTGTCGGATCACATTTGGCAAAAGACTTCGAAAATTGAGCTAAAAACGTGTCGGATCCAAGGCTGGAACGAACTTTTGGAATTTTAGTGCCGAACAAACTAGGTTTGAATGTATTTAATTGGTCGGGATCGCGGTGTATTTCTACGGCATAAAAAGTATTTTTACGGCAAGTAAAAGTGAAGTCAAAAGAAATTGAAGTCTTGAAAATTTTCGGGTACCCTCGAACACATATAACACGCCTCAAAATAAACATTTTATTTTTTTCTGACTTTTGGCTTTTGAAAAAAAAATTTCAGTCAAAAATTTCCCATGATTTTTTTCTGACCCAGAAAAAACACGCATTTTTTCTGAGTCATATTTTGGCCCATCGTTAACTGTAGAATTTCTCGTATATAATACGAGATATTTCACAGTTATAAAACTTGGGGCAAAATCTGACTCAGAAAAAATGGGTGTTTTTTCTGAGTCAGAAAAAATAAAAAGTTTTTTTTGAGACGTGTTATATAGAGCCTAGAATTCAGTACTTTGCTACTATAATTCCGTAGCCCTAAGCCTGAGCCTAAGCCTAAAAAATCACGAAAAAAGAACATGGTCCCGTCATTGTGAAAAAAAATCATATTGTGGAACATAGGTCTCTAAAGTCAAAAAAAATTAGCGTATCACACACTCAAATATTTTATAAGAGTCTATTAACTCGACCGATCAAAGACTAACAGCTTTTTTTTTCAGGGTGGTATTTTTTCTAGTACAAAATACTTATTTCCAATACCAAGATTTTACTTTTTTTGAACTTTTCGCTTTTTCTCCTCACTTTGTAGGTACACTTTTAAAATTTTTTGAACTATCGTGTAGCCCTGAATCTCAGCTACTCAACAAGATATCTTTTTTTCAGTAAAACAATTGAAAAAATTGAAGATTTAGGGGTCTGAATAGAGGAACTTGGTCAAAAAAGTTACTTCATACAAAGCTCAAAAATTTTCGTATCTTTGAAATCTTTTACAGGAAATTGAAGTCTAGTTAGAACGCTGAGATTCAGGGCTACACGTTCATGTGTCAAGGGAAAAATCTTTAACTTTACAAAAAGTTTTTCTATGCATGTTAAATTTTGGTACTAGAAAAAAGTATTTTGGTACTAGTAATAAGTATTATGGTACTAGATTTAATATTACCCTTTTTTTTCAATGATCTCTTGCCTTTTAGTACCTTTTTTGCGAACAAGCGCGCAAAATCAAAGAAATTCTTATATTATGCTATAAATCAGGGCTTCGAGATGTACTTTATGTAATTTTTTTCTTTTTATTACTAGTGTGTTATCTCAATCTTTCATTTTGTTTTTTTATAAAAAAAATTCAATGCACAGAATTCAGAACACCCATTTTTATACGATTTTTAGTAGTTTCAAGCATTCAACACAGACTTCTCCGAAATGTTTTTTGTTTAAAGTTTTCGTAGATTTTGCGCGCCCAGTCACAAAAAATGGAAGTAAATCACAAAAGGTCATGGATAAAAAACAACTGCTCCCTTCTTTTGACTGATTACGTGATGATATATGCCCACTTGGGAAAACAGAGAATCGAAATATACTGGTCAATAAAGCAAAAAACACGAGATCTCCTCTGTTGTCTTAATTGCTCAACATATACCAAAGGAAAAAGTCCAAAAAACTGCCGAAGAAAGATTAATTCTGTTTCAGTTAATTTATATACTCTTTTTTCAGGATTTGTTGCATTGTTTAGAATATATTGAAGCTTGATTATATTTGAAATTTCTGATTTTAGAATGCGTTTGTTGGCTTACTCTCATTTTGTCTAGTCGTCAATAGCAGATACGGTAAGTGAAAATTTAAAAAAAAGTTTAAAATTTTTTTAGATTGTATTTGAGTGTGTTATTTTTTGTATTGTTAGCATCGATCTTCCGACCTGAGCTCAGTTGGGCTTATCTCTATTATTTGCTATATGAATCAGCAAAAAAATATATAACAGTAATCAGAAAAGAACAGGGAAAGACCCTGACTGTGACTTCCCAGCCCTAACCCCCATCCCGCATTGTAATATAGGGCCCTGTTTTGTGTGTTATATAAAGAAATTTCAAAAAAATCTTGATTTTTTTCGGAGCTCGAAAATTTTCCGAAATCCGATACTTTTTGAGTTCCGCATTCCGAAATCGAATTCCGATTCCGAAAATTCTGCAGTTACGATTCCGAATTCCGTTCCGATTTTTTTTTGATTCCGACGCAGCCCTGCTGAAGACTAAACACCAGAAAACTAAAAAAAAATCATCCACAGGGAGCACTTTTTTTTTCAGGGCAACCCCAATACATAGAGCCGTTGAACCCTGAACTTCTTTCCTATCACATTTTGCTAGAACTAGGCATGTTAAAAAGTGCATTGATGTGTTTTTTTGACCAAAAGACCTTACTAGTACGGATTTTGCTGTACTTGAAATGTGTGTAATTTTCAAATTTTATTGTTGGCCTTATTCCACAATGGGTAGTCCTATCTGTTAGTTTTTTTTGTGTGATTTTTAGGCTAAAACATAGGCAGGATGGGCCCGCGTGTGAAAGGATGGACTTAAACATAAGTCCAAATATATTTTGAGTCCGTCCTATTATACGCTGGTCTACCCAGTAGTACAAGGGCCAAGTTTTGTATATAAAAGGATGCCGCCTTTGTGCTCCATATCTATGGGCACTTTCAAAGAGAAGCCCATAGGTATAAGAGGGTGTTAGGCTCCGCCCCTTTTTGGCCAATACCTATAAGCACTATTTCAAAATGTGGGTCAACAACAGCTGTTACCTTTAACGAAAGCTTCTTGCGAAACGATAGGTAGCAGTTGCACATGAAAATGCTTTAATATGGACTTGCCCTCTTATACTACTTTCTGCCAAATGAGCACAAACATTTACAAATTGGTTCTTTGCCAATGAAAAAAAAAACAATAGGGTGACCAAGGCAAAAAACAATTTTTAGTGACGCTAAAAATTCAATAAAAATTGACCAGTTTAAAGTGATGAAACGTTGGTAACTTTCTCAAAATGAACAGACAAGTGTTTGGAGCCAAATGGTGACTTATCAAAAAAGTCAAGTCAGAAGCAATATGCCATTTGAAGAGAGATTCAGGGCTACAAACTATTTATTGAATTTTGGTAGTTGCTAAAATTTCGACCCTACTATAGAATAACGCCCCCCCCCCCCAAAAAATTTTCCCTACTAAACTTAAGTAAAGACTACCCAAATTTATGTCCCAGACCCCGGAAAATATGCGTAAACTCTTCATTAATCACAACTTCCGTACGCTGACCTACCCCCAAGCCTAAGGGTTAAGCCTAAACTTCTTGTTTGCAAGGGTAGTTACAGCGATTTTTTAAAGGTCGGATTTTGGGGGGGGGGGGGGGGGTATTCTATAGTAGCGCCAAATTTCTATCATTTTCTTTGTTTTTAAAAGTGTTGCACAACTTTTTTACACCCGTTAGAGCCTTGTTGTTCAGAAAAAGATGACAAAATGGTACTGAAATAAAAAAATAGTGTTTCTATAACAGCGAAAGTATGGTCAAGGCCAAATAAGTTTTTTTTGTGATCTCTTAATTGATCTGAGGTGTTTTTCAGGGTTAAGAAACAGAAATTTATATTTGGTTTCTTTGCTTAAAATTAGCTAAAATTAGTTGCTCCATGATAAAAATTCTATAATCTCCTCCCGGTATTACAACTTAAAACTTTGTATTTATTTTTCTAGTTTCCTCCTCAATCAGTAGTATGCCAACTGTAGAAGAAAAGATGGAGAAAGTTCAAAACTTGCGCATCACAGAAAAAACTACGGTGCTATCAAGAATATGCACTACAACTGGTACTACACAGCCATCAAAGGACTTATTGGCCAGCTGGGCAAACAGCTCTACAAGAAGCTTTCTAAAAGTAAATCTCTTTTAAAACTTATTTTAAGTTGATTTAAAATGTCAGTGCAGCTAGTTAATTAGGGTTGGCCTACCTACTTATTGCAAACAACCCTCTTTTTCTAAGAGTAGAGTAGTGGATAAAAGTGTAAGTTCTGAAACAGCTCCGAAACTACCAAGACGCCCCTGAATTCTGGCAGGGCAAATTTTTTTGAAAAAAATCAAATTTTGATCTGATGTGTTTTTTTGTCGAGTGGGTTATGATAATATCGACTGAAGCAAAAAAATTAAGAGGTAAAGAGAATAATATACCCTTATTTCCGCGGTTATACGCGAGTGCGGGTTTCCCGTGAGTGCGGTTTTTCTGTGGTTGCGGGTTATCTGAGGGATGTAGGCTACCTGAGAGATGCGAAATTTATGTGGGAAATCAGGGTAATTAACTGAGGTACGAGAAATCCCATTTTCAAGTCAAAATACCTCGCTAAAAGTCTATTCGCCTTTGATAAACTTCAATTACAGGCGAACAAAAGAGACTAGCCAGATGTCTGGACCGCATTGAAGACAAAAAAGACCTGATAGAATCAGCCAAATGTATAGTTGAGCCCGCAAAAGGCATATGGCTGTAAAACTAAAAAAATATTCTGCTCCAAGCAATTTTTCGAATTTGCCATCACTACTTCAAAAATATTCTGAAACTGCTCCAATAACTAGAACTGCAGAAGGCAAGAAGGCTCAATGGCTTGGTGGTCTACAAGTATTGCTCAAAGGCAAATCTAAAGATATTCCGCCAAATTTACTACTTCAATTCCACAGACATCAAACTTCTGGTTGGCCTCAAGAAAAGAGGAACTCAACTTTTTGAAAGGCAGCAATAGACAGACTGTGCTGACCAATCTATTATCTGCTGACAAAAAGCCGATTCTGCTGGACAAAAAACATGCATACATAAAAAGAAAAAGAATTAAAAACCTAAAAATAGAAAATTAAACCAGCAAGGAAGTGATTTTTACAAGAAACTAGTGAAAAGAGACACACAAGGACTAGAAGAAAATGAAGACAGCAAGTTTTTGTATGGATTGGATGGTGAAGACAGAATATTTAAAAGGACAAAATCAACTGCTGATGATCAATCAATGTTAAAGGTCAGTCTTAGATTTTTATGGTACTTATAAAGTTTGCCACCACCTACCTCCGCACCCCAAAATTTTTGAAAAGTGACAGAAAACGTCTTAATCTATTTCTTTTGCTAACATAATAAACAGTTTTGCATCAAAATAATTCGGACGTTTTTCAAAATGTGTTCGACTTCGATTCCTGAATTCAAATCTTTCAGATGGTCTGCATATATAAATAATGCAACTACATATTTTTGACTGTGAGGGTATGTTTGACTAAATTCCGGTCAACATAAAAAAATGGCGTTAGTAGCGAATAACCCCATCCCCAACCCTCTAGGTATTATAGCCATCGGACTTTCTCACACTTTTTTGACTTGATATTTCTGTTTGCGTATTTAAGGCTAAGGCAAGAATAGGCCAGCATATGTTAATACAGACTTGAACGTGTGTTTCTTACTTTTATAAGGTCTCCCAACATACGCTACTCTTGCTCAAGCCTAAAATATGAGAATAATTAAAAAAAAGGAAGAACATTAAACAACCATAAAAGTTGATAAGCACAGCAATTTGGAAATTTTGAATTCGCGCGGGACCACCCTAATTTTGTCAATAATGTTTACAAATTGTCTTTTGATTGCATGTAAAAAATTTTCAAAGTATAGAACCATTCACTAGTCAAGCCCAACGTTGCTCGACATTGCCAGATCGGACGACTTATCTTACTTTCACTAAACCATAACCATAAAAGCAAAGTGCATCCACCCCCCCCCCCCGAAAAATTTCTTGTACTTTTATAGAAAAGTACCCATTTAAGCTGAAAATTTTTATTCTGGGGCACTTCAGTGAGCGAAAATTTCTCAGCAATTTGAAACTTTGAGCAGAATTTTTAAAAAATTCTTAGTCGCTGAGATATGAACTTAAGTTAGAATAAAGTAAAATAGTCATTTTTAAAATTATTGACACTTCAAGTTGAAGTCATATCTCAGCGATAAGCATTTTTTCAATTCTGCTTTGTGATTCGGATTGCTGAGGAATTTCCGCTTACTACTAAATACCTCAGAATAAAAATTTTAAGCTAAAATGGGTATTTTTCTTAAAATGTACAAGAAATTTTTCGAGGGGGGGGGGGAAGGTTGCACTTGGGACTAACTATTTACATGAGTCCGTGTTAAAGTTCACTCAAAAATAGAATTTTCAATACACGAAAAAAATTAATTCAAAATTATTATGGATAAAATTAGGGTGGTCCGCACACTAACCCCAACTTTCATAGTCTTTTAAAGGCCTGCCTTCAAAAGTGATAGTGTCATATAGCCACCGCTCCGATGCCTAATAGAGCTGGTCAATATGGTTGACAGAAGACCGGAATTCTTGACTCGGAGGGTAGGCTGGAAAGTCGAAATTCAAATTTTTTGATTCAAAGGGTCGATTCAAAAGTCGGAAGTCTAAGAATTCCGACTTAAGGCTGAAACCGACACAAATATTTGATTTTTGTTAATGTAAAGTCGAAATAAGGACGTAGATTTTTTTGACTCAGAGGGTCGAGTCGAATTTTGACACCATAGTAGCGAATAATGTGGTTTTGGACATTCTCTTTTGTGAATCTTGAGAAATTAAGACAACAGAGGAGATCTTCGTGTTTTTTGCTTTATTAACCAGTATTGTTCGCTTCTCTGTTTCTCTTCTCTGTCAGTTCCCTATCAAATAGTAATATCGTCACGCAATCAGTCAAAAAAAAAGGAGCAGCCATTTTTTCATTGACCTTTTATAATTTACTTCCCTTTTTATGAATAGGCGCGCGAATCAATGCAAACTGAGAATAAATATTGAAAGAAATCTGTGAAGAAAAGTGTAAAATACTAGATAATTGTGATAGTCAAACGATAAGCAATCCTAATAGAGAAACGTCACAGGTCACAGAAATCAGGCTGGTAGCCTAAAGTCATACCACAATTTTGGCTCTATTAAAGTACAGTGAAACCTCGCTATGGTGACACCCCAAAAGTTCGTTCCGCCTAGAGTCCGACAATTTTTCTAACCCAGCTTTCAAAGACTTTTGTCTATTTTGTTCTGACAGTCTGGTCCCAAGTATCGTAGGGATTCCTATTTTTCTGATCGTTTTTTAGAAAAGAAAACAAATTTTGGGTCAGAAAAAGTGAAAATTCGATATAGTGACACACTTGCGTCTTCGACGCAAGTGGTGTCTACAAATTTCCTCACTTTCCCAGCCTGGGGTTTGGTGGCCTATTGGTTAAAGCATTTTTGTGCGGATCCAAAGGAAGTGGGATAAAATATCCCCTCCATTCCCCCCCCCCTTTTCCAGTTCACGAGCTGTTGGCCGTGGCCGCTCGCGACAAACCCCTTTATGAAAACAGGTGTCTCTATATTGAGTTTTTTTTTTTATACCGAAAATTTGTTTTGTTTAAAAAAAAGCTCGGCAAAATCGGAATCCTTGCAATATTTGGAACCGGACTTCAGAAAAAAAAATGGATAAAAGACTTGAAAATTGGGTTAGAAAAAGTGTCGGACCCTAGGCGGGAACGAACTTTGGGGTGTCACTATATCGAGGTTTGACTGTATCGGGCTCATTTTTGGCGCTACTTCGATATTTCCGGAAAACTGTTCAAGTCCGTCCTAATACGCGCTCGTCTACAATTGCCTAAGCCTAAACTCTAAAACACAAAAAATCACAGGAGTACGGGTACCAAGTCGAAAATCGGGCCCGATACTTTAATATGGCCGAAAAATTTATAGTCTAACTTCAAAGTCACAATTTTTAACGAAAAAAACAAAATGAGCATCAAGAAAATGTCTTGGATGGGTATAAAAGCCGCCCATTTTTTTACTGTAAACCTCCCGCTTTTTTGTTTTCAATCCTTGCCCTGAATTTAATATTGTATTTTCTACACATTTTAACTGGTGTTCAAAAGTTCCTGGTGGTTTTTGAGATAATTTTTCATAACAAACTTTTCACAATAAAACTATTCTAGTAAAAGCTTTCGTAGCCCTACATCTCCTATTTCAAAGCATATTGAACATAGCATGATCATGGTGAAATAGTAACCATTTGACTCCAAACACTTGATTGTCATTTTGAGAAGTTGACAAACGTCATTACCACTCTAACTGGTGGAAATTGAAAATCAAAGTTCAGCACTTGAGAAACATCTGAATGTTAAAATCTGATATTTTGGAAAAATAAATTTCTTTAAAAAATGACAAAAATCTAAAAAATTTTAAAGTTGGATTTTGACATTTTTTTAAAGAATTTTTTTAGGAAGCCATATCTCAACACTTAAATGTTCAAAAGTCATTCTGTGAAATAGGTAATGTAGGTCTTGACCTGCGCTACAACATGTTGTTAAAATGTTGCTGAAGACCTAACCGGGATTTAAATTTTGACTAGTTAAAATGTTGAAAATGTTTGTCAAGTTCTCAAAATGACCTTACAAGTATTCAGAGCTAAATGGTGACTTTTCTATCATGCCATGTTCAATATGCTATTTGAAAGAAGAGATAAAGGGCTACAAAATCTTTTTTACTAAAATATTTTTATTGTGAAATGTTCATTATAAAAATAATCTAAAAAGCCACCGGGAACATTTGGTACAACAGTTAAAGGGAGGGTGGAACTTCCTATACGCATCACCTAGGTCAAAGGTTCGATTTCCACTGGCTGATAACCTTCTTTTTGACATCCTTTGATTCACAAGCTCGTGTCGAAATGATCATGACACTTTTGACTTTCAAATAAAATGATCACCTCAGACTTTCGCACCTACTGGAGCTTGTATCCAGACTAAAATAGGATAAATTCCCGAAAATCGATCGTTTTTGGGGTTCTTCCTTGATTGGGTTGGTTGATATTTTCTGACTTTTTCATACAAGTCACACGTTCCATGTACTAAAATGTAGCCAAGACTCCAGGCTTTCATTAAGCTATCACACGAAGAAAAAAGTAATATTCAGTTAAAGCTAGAATTTAAAAAAATTCAACGATGTCCAATTCCATGTCATCTTACATAGGTCTGTCATTTTGCATTAAATCCCAAACAAGGGCGTTTGGTGACAGTAAAGCAGTGCAGGAAATGGTTGCAATCATTTGCTCGATAATTTTTGACCCTATAAGTCAGCGAAGTTGCTAAAAGATAGAGCAAAACAAATAGGGTGTGCACCCAGTGGAATTGAACCTGCGACCGATGGGCGATGCGTATACAAAGTTCAGCCCCTTTAAACAACAATTTCTTTTAAAGCTTTCGGTTTCAAGCTTCAAGGTTTCATCATGTAGCACCGGATCTAAGGTTTCTAATGTCCTAAAAAATAATGAGTTAAGAGATTCACGTATTTGAAATATATGCACCTGACTCAGAAAGTTACTTTCTCGTAAATGTAAATAACTAAAATACAAATGAAAAAATGCTGTGGAAAAGGACTTACCGTATTCTCTCTAATAGAACCACATGTGGTTCTATTTTTCAACCCCCTTGGGGGTGTGGTTCTAATAGAGAGTGTGGTTCTATTTTTCAAACTCTGAACATATTCAAGCATTGCAGCATACGCGCATAAATTCGTTATTTCGGACCTGGACTGGTTTAGGGGGGACGCTCATTTATAGTAGTTGTGTAAAGGGGGAACCACACCCCCTGGGGTGTGGTTCTATTAGAGAATGTGGTTTTATTAGAGAGAATACGGTACTATTTTCTACTTTTATTTTAAGGTGCAGTCCAAAGGCAAAATGGACAACTTAGTGGCTAGAAATGACAAATCTGCAATTTCTCGGGTGAATTTAGCTTGACTACAGCCCTCACATGGCCCTAATTGCTTTGACCAGTTCAGATATCTCAGTTAATTCACCAACTAACTGGACCCAACACAAAGAACGAGACTATGGCAACAAAACAGACTTGGTCTAAAACATTTGGAACCTTGAAAAAATTGCATAACCTGGACAAAGAAAGAAGAAAAACCCTGGTTATAAGGTTTATTATTTTTTTTAATTTACAAACTTTTTGTAAATTATTTGTTTTATTTTAGGTTTACGACAGAAGGATGTAAGCATTTTTTCTAACTTTTTTAATACACACTAAAAAGGGAAAGCCCCTGACTGTGACCTAGGGGAACTTCGATGACAAAAATTCTCTGCGTATTCTTGTAGAGCGGCCCAAGTCCCTGACAAATATGCCTTCCCAGCTCTGAAGGTCCACAAAATGTGGTGGAAATGCCTTGGTCCCATTGTTCATTAGGGTTTTGGTAACACTGAGATTATGGTGATTAGGAGGATTATAGTTAACACGATCACCTTTAACATGATTACCTTAAAAACAACAGGGGGACCAAGCTGTTTTTCGCAAAAGAACCAACAGGGGGAACCAAGGCATATTTTGGCAACAGATTGTGGCATAGAGCCCAAACTTTTTCATTGTCAGATTCGGGATTAAAGGAGAAAAAAAATTCGGAATTTCGCCTTGGTCTCCCTTACCTCTCAAAATTTTTAAATTCCCACCAATTTTTTAAATCTAATTTTTTTATTGATAATGACTGCAGGATTAAAGTCATTCATACATTGAATTTACAAAATTTGTTTTGAAAATCTGAGTCTTTGGAATTCAATTTCTAAAACATATTTCTTTAAAATTAACAAAAATCCGAGTTTTTCAATTTTTTTTCAAATTTTAGTCATTTTTATGAAAATTTTTTTTTCCAAAAACTCATATTCGACACTTAGATTTTTAAAATTAATCATGGAACATGGATTTTGTAGTCGCTTTCTAATTCCTCAACCTAATAGATCGTTTTCGCTTGTATTGGCAATAAATGTTGTGTAGTCACAAAAATATTGGCTTCATTTTATTCATATCAAAATTATCAAAGTTTTTAAAAACTAGTTCATTTGGAGCTTTTTCCTAAAAAAGTTATAAATGAATCCCTATTATATATTTTAATTCAGCCTTATACCTTTCAGGTATGACTTGGTGCTAGACAGTAATGAAACAAGCTTAAGTCCTTCGGAAAAGGTAAAAAAAACAATATTTTTTGAATTTCAAAGAAATCTGTATCAGTTGATTTAGCGGTCACCCATGGGCATGCTGCGCACAGCATTGCAACTAATTGACAGCTTGCCAGACCGCGAAAACAAGACTGAAAAAGACTACAGAGCCTTCAGCCCACGTTTTATGCCTATAATGCCGGATAAATCAGATTCTGAAGTGGAAAATGTATTCTCACCTAACATTCTTTGCTCTTTACATGACACATCTGTGCCTCTGGCCAAAAGCAAAACAACACTTTTGATCTCAAAAACGTTGCGCCACTTCCTGGAGTAGGTTTTTGAGAGCCTTAAATTATTCTGGAAAATTAAGGGGTATTTTTAAATGACTCGTAAAACCAAGTGCAACCGCCACCCATCCACCAAAGAGTATGTGTTCTTTAACCGTTTTCAGGCTTACAGATTTCATACTCTTTGTAGGGATGCATTTGAGGTGCCGCCAAATGACTATAACACTTTTTTAAAGACGAATGCCTTGCACAAATTTTTTAAAAGCGCCGAAACTGTAAAACGTAAGCCCTTCAAATTTTTATTTGCCTAACTTTTTTTGAATGCCTTGGTCCCCCAAGCTAATTTTTGTTAGATAAAAAATAGTCTAAAGGTCAAAAAATTAGATTAGGGGACCAACGCATTTAGAAATTGACTACGCTCTACAAGATAAACTTACCAGAATACCGTATTTTCTTAAAGAAAAACCCCGGGGCGTTAATTGTTCAACTATAAAAAAATTTAAAATTGTTAATCGAAAATGGCCTTAACTCTGAAAACCTAGTCAAAAAGAGGAAGGGGGCGTTTATTAGAGAGGGGACGTTTAATAGAGAAAATATGGTAGTCGAATTAAAGTTGTCGGTTCGTGGATGTACCTTATAAGCGCACCTTTAACACTCCGGTGGCCGTGCGTGACCTTTGTTCTTAATGGCGGTGTTTATAGTCGAGTTGACCCCTCAACTTTTTAGGGGTCAACTTTTCACAAAAGTGCTAAAATATTAATTTTTTGATGAGAAAGTGCCAAATCTGATATTTATGACCCCCACTCAACTTTTTGAGCTCTACAAGATGGTTTTAACAAAATTTGACATCTTGTCTCTACAAAATTTTGACAAAAGTTGACCCTAAGTTGACCCCAGTTGACCCCTCAACTTTTTTTACCCACCGATTTTTCTGCGTCAAATTTTTATAAATCACTCGGAAAAACTGCCTATATTTTCGTGTAGAGCTCAAAAAGTTGCCCTAGGGTCATGAACATCAAAATAAAGAAATACAACGATAAATATTGACATTTTTCGAATTTAAGAAAAAGTTGACCCTAAAAGTTGACCCCGACTATAAACAGGGCCAATAGTGCAGAATTTCATGCTGAACACGATATTTGATCGACAAATTAGCGAGATCTGCTTCTTTGAAGTTGCATGAGCAAAAATATTGACTTGGCTGGTTTTAAAAGAGCAGGCTACTTCCAAATAGTATTTTTTCCCAATTTCTCTCGACTATCGTATTCAGCATGGAATTTTGCATAAGTAGGAGCGAAGGTCACGCATGGCCACCGATTTTTAAACGTATTTATACTAGTCGAAAATTTTAACCGTTTTCTTAAGATTCTCAAAATGATGAATGTGAGCGAGACAGACCGACAAAACGTCCTTTCCATGCTAATGGATGTGACTAGGTTAGTTTGCTAATTCAAAAAAAATCAAACCAAAAGTTCAAAAATTTAGGGTGACGGCCCCATCAGCATAAGTACCTATTTCATATTTTAATAATCTGCGATCTACCGGCTAAATACAATTTCGATTGAGCCATAGACTAAAAAGTACGGTGGGATCATACTATCTTTTTAAAATTCAAATGGATTTTAAAATATAAATGTCATAAATGTCATGAAAAAACAAACTCCTATGCATATTTAAAAAAAGAAAATCAAATTTTTTTCTCGAAAATAGTTGACAGTTAAGAGACCAAATAGGATAATCATTTCTAAAAAATGATCCCAAATCTCCAAAACAATGAACGCAAATACCGTATTTTTCTCTAATAGAGCGCCCCTTTCCCTATTTTTTGACTAGGATGATAGAGTTAAGCCATTTTTGATTGACAATTTTCCAATTTTTGCGAGTTTGAAAAATAAAATGAGTAATAATTTTTGATTGGCTTTCTGCTGGCCTACTCACAAACTCAACCGCCACTGGTCATTTTGAGATAATTATAAATTTTAATCACTTTAAAGACTCCTTATAAATATTCTCAAAAATTTTTGAGATTTGAGGTCATTTTAAGAAATTCGCTGTCATAACCAAATATTACCCACATAATAATCACTAAAAATTTCATTTTTCACAAAGAATTTTTAGGACCACAAAAGAAGGTTAGTTCTATAATAAGACGGTTTCAGTTGCTTTTCAAATTTGACTTGCATACATTTTAGTGGACAAAGCCCTTGATCTTTTGAAAGAGCTTCATCTTTCTTCTGAAGGTTTACTTTTTTGAGATTGTGAAGAAAAATTTATTAGACCAACACATTTTGTGAATCCAAAATTTTTCACTATTTTCTCCTGTCTTTACATTCACTTCTTTCAAGGGAACCGCCTGAAGTGTATAGTGTTACCGTATAACCTCTATTAGACGAGCACCCTCTAGTAGACGGGCACTCTCTAATAGACGGGCACCCTCAAGGACCTATATCTCAGCGCAAAAAAATTTTTTTTGCAAATCTGTTTTTCGCGTTTTCTTGATCACCTCGATCTTAGTTGATTCGCTTTTTAGATTTTTTTGAGTACCCAAAAATCTCAAAATCAAAATATTTTTTTTTCGATTTTTAGGGGTTGAAAAATAGAAGGGCATGCCCGTCTATTAGAGGTATACGGTAAGCACTTAAATTTTTTGCACATTTGTCATTTTGTATGCCCTTAGTACTAAAAGCCATCCCTGGGGTGGATCACAAAATTTTATTTTGCGGACGCTTTGGTCCCCCAAGCTGATATTTTCATATTCCATATACAGTAAAAACTCGATATAACAAAATTCAGGGACCGGCCAAGTAACCGCATTATACATCCATTTTTCAAGGTTTTTGCAAGCTCTGTTTTGACACTTTGGTCTCAAAGATGTCAAGGATCCCGATTTTTGCCGATCATCTTGTTCAACCGATTATCTAAAAAAGCAAAAACGCGATGAAAAACATGATCTTAGTAAAATTGAGTTTTTGCTTTTATAGAAAAAAATTGGGTGATCGGCTATTTCGGAATCTTTGCAATATTTGGGACAAGTGTCTGAAAGCAGAACTGGCATAAGATTGAAAAAATAAAGGAAAAAAGTGTTGGGTCATGGGTTGGAACGAACTTCCTCCTTTTAATATTCATTGTATTGAGTTTCTTTAAATTGATTTTTAACTGTAGCTAAAAAATCAGCTTGGGGCCAAGGCATCCGAATATTAAAATTTTTGTGGTCGATCCCGGGGATGGCTATAGCAAATCGGAAAACATGGAAAATACTGAAAACGAATGAAAATTTTGAGGGTTAACATTTCACAGTTCAGGCGGCTCACTCGTTAGAAGATTTGTTCTTCTATTGCATCTTTTAAGATTTTAAGCCATAGACAATTCAAAATAATTGCTGAGGCGAAAAATTTTTCAATATCATTTTAAGATGTGGGAACTCCTATTGTGGATGCTACCGAACGTGTGCTCACAGCATTTCAATCCATGGAAGATTCTTTCTGCGTGCGACAGCGCAGAGAAATCAAGCAAATGGATTTTCATTTATGCGCAAAGCACAGCTGGAAAAATGATGAAAGATCAGGTTGAGATAAAAAAGATTCTGCGAAACACTATAATTTTGCAGGCAGGCAGAAATTTCAAAGATGTTGACCTGTCGATGTTTGAGTTGTATGATAAAATGACTGCTAGAGAAAAGCATCAGTCTTTGTGGTTGGCTATAGAAAGGATTGCTAATAATGACACGGCTCCTGTAAGTTTTTTTCAGCCATGGTCTATCAACTAAAATAACTTTAAGCATCGTGTCCAATTAGCGCATTTTCCTTTCACTCTCACTCTCACTCTTCATTGGACACACAACAAACCTTTCACTCTCACTCTGACTTTGGCCCTCACTCTCACTTTCACTCTCAGTGTGTGTCCAAAGTCAGAGTGACTCTTCGACATCCGCTTTTCCTTCCCTAACCTGTAATCACTTGCTCGTCCACTTCTAGAAAGTTCTCCATGCGGATCGTCTCCAATTTTTCCACGCACTTGCAAATCCTTCCAAGCAACTCCGGTTTCCTGTACGAGCCATGAGGTTCAGTGGGTTTCGCCCACAGGCGGAGCTTTTCATTTTTGTCCTTTTTAGGCAATCGTTATTATTTGTTTACCAGCTTACAGAAAAAAAATCTTAAATTTATTCTTCTAATAATTCTAATATTTTTTGGTTTGTAACCAATGCTTTCCTTTGCCGCCGCTTCGATGATCGATTTCTTAACATCAAGAGTTATGACACGTCGCTTCTTCGAGGCACTCATTGCAACAGCTAAAATAAGCACACAAATAAATTCGAGACAACTACGGAGGCAACTAACAACTGTAGAGCGAAATGATTCAAACCGTTGAAATGTAAATAACGAAAGCCAAATGATTTCCGCTTCCGTGGCCACTGAAGATTTTGCGCGATTTTCCTTTCAAGACATCCCAGGTTTAAAATTTATTTGTCCAAGTGGCACTATATCGAGAGAAATTTATGAGTATTGGCCAAGTTTTGGTTGGCACTATACCGAGAGTGGTACTGTGTCAAGGTGGCACTATAGCGGAGGTCTTGTTCCTTCGGTTTCTTTGCCGGCCAACCAAATCTGTCTCAAGGTGGCACTATATCGAAAGTAGCACTATAGCGGGGTGGCACGATATCGAGAGTCGACTGTATGTCGCTACCAGAATAGGCGTGTCGAAGCTTACAGTTCGGAATGTTCCCTTGTAAGATTTTTTCAGAATTTTTTCGGAACTTTTTTTTCCAGTAACTACCTACCCTACTAAGGCCCGCCCCAATATAGGTGCAAAAAAATATGAATTGAAAAAAAAATCCGTGATTCTCTTTAATAAAACGACATGACATTGTAATTTTCATCTTGTTTGGAGGGGGCGTCCTTAAAAAGTGGGATTGCATTTTCCGACTACTTGAAGGCGCAGATTCACGTGAAAAAAGCAAGTAATATTTTTCATCACAATATCACCACTTTGTAAACCGAAATGTGACCAATTTTTTATTTGCAAAACCACTCGACAAAAAATTCATAAGTTTTCTTAAGAATGTTGAACAAAAAACTGAGTTCAAAAAATTCATGTACAAAGTGATATATTTTAAGACTTTCAGATTAACGCCACCCTCTACAACCAGGACAGCCTGAGCTTCAATAAGAGACGGAAACGACAAAACGCGCCTCCAGCCATCCTTTTGCCCTTTCAGTTTATATCAAATCCATTTCAATCTTCTAACCTTGCACCAGTCATTTTATCACCATTTCAATTCTCGCCCACTTTTGGATTGGGAACTTTGGGGCCTTTGATTTTGTCTCCATTTATTTTTAGGTAATTTCAAGAATATTTTGCAAAACATTCTTTTATGAGTGACTGAAATTTAATCAGATTATTTTAGCCCTCCGATTCTTAACCCAACTGTTTTATCTCCTTTTGTGCTCTCTCCTGGTGTTGCTGATCCTACATTCTTAGGTGAGAAAAAATAATATAAAAAATTTGAACTTTTGACGGCAGGAGTGCACTATACCGCGTAGCCCAAAACTGTCTTAAGCGTGTTTTTTTGATGTGTGAGCAATTAAAACATACTTAAAACGTGTTTTTAGTGTGCGGAGGGCCATTTTTAGAAAAAAAAATTTTGACCAAAATTTGACTTTTTGCCTTGGGGGACCAAGGTAAACCACCTGGAGAGGGATTTTTTACCTCGTTTTTCTTACTGAGACTGGGCAAAAAGAGTCTCTAGACGCATTTTTTGATCAAGAGCGTTGCTCGGATTCATCTCCAAGGTAAGTGAGTGCGCGCATCTCTAACTCCCAAGCCCCCTACGCCCCTCCGGGGCGTAGGGGGCTTGGGGGCTTGGAGTTGAGATGCGCACACACACATACCTTAGAGACCAAACACTCGAAAAAACTCTGGATGCATAAAAACAATGTGCATGCCAGAGTTTTTTATGCGGTAGGTCCCTGCAAGGAAAACTATGTTCAAGATCTTCTTCTTTTGAGGAGTGGCTCCTACTCAGGCTAAAGTTGAATGTTGGTTTTAGCTGTAATGGTTCTGAATTTGATTCTTAAATAACCTCTTCAGGTGGTTTACCTTGGTCCCCCAAGGCAAAAAGTCAAATTTTGGTCAAATTTTTTTTCCAAAAATGGCCTTCCGCACTCTAAAAACACGTTTTAAGTATGTTTTAATTGCTTACACATCAAAAAACACGCTTTAAGCCAGTTTTGGGCTACGCGGTATATAATGCACTTTAGCCCTTTTGACATTTAACAACTGGATTTTTGAATAAAAAAATAATTTTTACAGCCCCCATGTGCTCGGTCCTTTCACACTTGGTCCGGTAAGTTGATGTTCTTTGTAAGCGAAAGCCAATTTTTGGCTAATTTCTGCAATTCACCCAATTGAGGCAAGGTAGCCAGCGTGAGACTTTAATTCAAATCTGTTGAGATCTCGGGCACATAGTCCAAAAGTTAGAATAAGAAGGCTAGTAAAGAATTAAAAAATCACTGAGACTTTATATAACTGGGTCACAGCTCATTGACTACTGGGTGCTCACCCTATTTTACCCACTTTCATTCACAAGTTTGGATGTATAAAAATGATCTTCAGCCTCTTAGCTATTCAAGGAAATTATTAGAGAAGAGAAAATAAAAATTAGAGTGAAAATTTAAGGTAGTAAGTATAACTGTTAACAGAAAGCCTCCTTCAAAATTTGAAAATGCCTCGGTCTCCCTGTGGGTTTTAAATACTCCACTAGCGTTCTCGTCCCAACTTTTGGCCTATGGGACCGAGATCTCAACTGATTTTGTTTGAAGTCGCATACTGGCTATCCAATGACACCAAACATCACTGGGCGAGCTCGAAATAAGTTAGTGAGGTTAGCTTGTAAATACCAAAAAATAAAAATGACCAAGGCGAAAAGTCCAAATTTAAAACTTATTTTTTCCAAAAAAAAACGAAATACCTTTCCGCAACCGGGAAGTGCGTTTAACTCATGTTTAAAAAGCCATTGCTACCTGTTTTGAATTGTCTCCCGTTAATTCAAATTTTTTTCCTAATCATTGTATTTCTGTACGGATTTTTCAGCTTGGTTTCTAACAAAAAAGGCCTAGAATTAAATTTTAGGTATAGTTCTGTTCGAAACCAAGTTGAAAAGTCCTTACAGAAATTTAATGATTAGGAAAAAAATTTGAATTGGCGGTGGACAATCGCTGCGCGCAAAAACCATGGTCTTTCAAGGGCATGAAATAGCAAAAAAAACAAGTTCTACTTTTGAGAATCGGGTGGATTATACAGTCGTTCCTAATTTCCAATTAAAAAACCGATTGAAGAGCGAATCTACAAAGTTGAGAAAAAGCTCTGATATGCATACATTTTTTACGCATTCAGAGTTGTGATAATCCAGACGTCAACTGTAACTAAATTTTTTGCTCATACCCTTTGGTAGTCTACGGCTAGAGAGCTCATACTCTTTGGTAGTCTACAACTAGAAAAATCATACTTTTCAGGGGTCAACGGTTAGAGAGCTCGGGGTAGGGGGTGTGCACTTGTGGTTTTACACAAAAATCAAGAAAATCAACAGGGTGACCAGAACATTTTTGGGGTACCAGGAACAAGAGCACCCTTTAGCACCCCTTTTTCTAAAGAGTACAGAGTCAACCAAAACACTGTACAATATTTTGAAAAATTTTAGTTTTAATTATTTTTAGATTTTGTTTGCTTTTTCTTGTGAACAGCGTGTTCATTTACTTCTTTTGTGTTTCTTAGTTTTAGGTAGTTTTCAGGTAGCTTAAATATTGTCATCGATTTTCCTAGGGAAATCGATGGGGCAAAAAGTTAGTTTCATTACCGTATTTCCTCTAATATAAGCCCCCTCTCAACTTTGAGAATCTGTATTTCAGGTCAGAGTCAATATTTGCAAAGCTTTTTTTGCGTTTTCTTAACTCCCACGAGTTCTATCGATTCCACATTTTAGATTTCAGTTGAGCACACGAAAATATCGAGTTGACTTCAAAAATATGCGATTTTCAGGGATCCAAAAAATAGAAGCCCCGAGGCTTCTATTAGAAAAATTTTTTTAGAGTCTTTTAATTCACCCTGCATGAGCACTCTCAAACCTAATAATGATTAGAGAACTCACAATCTTTTGGGTGGTGGGAGCACTCAAAGTTTTACGATAATGAAAATTAAGTGATTCACCATGAAATACCTGTAGTAATCCAATAAGCCTAAAAATCTAGTGGATTGCTTCTAATATTCAAGTTTTGAAGTTTTAAAATATTAGAAAACGAGAAAAACTGGCGCCATACGGCGCCCAAAACAATTATTTCAAACAATTTTGGGGTCTCAGGTTCGGTTCCCTCCTTGAACATACGCGGGTTTTCAAACTTTTAAGGCAAAACTCGCAATTTTCCGCATCACATGTGAATTTTGATGAGTTTACTGAATTCTACGCTTCTGATTTACTTTAGAAATGTTTATAACAAAGAGATTCGTAAACTGGAAGTGGGTTAAAAAGCGTCACACACATTAGTCCAAATACTATATAACGGGCGTTACTTTTTTTGCCGCAAATATACACTTTTTTGCCGCAAATATACTTTTTTTTGCCGCAAATCTGCTTTTGCCGCAAATATACACTTTTTTGACGCAGATTTTCACTTTTTTGCCGCAAATCTGCTTTTGCCGCAAATATACACTTTTTTGCCGCAGATTTTCACTTTTTTGCCGCAAATTTTCACTTTTCTGCCGCAAATTTGATTCTGCCGCAATATACTTCTGCTGCAAAGTTTCTTCATATATATGGCGGCCTTGTTAGTGGTCTTGGATGTGATATTGAGTTTGCTTCGATATTAACGGAATAACTTGGAGCCCTGCTTGAAAATTATATACCGCGTAACTTTTTTCAATCCCTCACCCTCTAATAATCCTCTTACTCATTTTATTAGCTACCATTTTAGTGTTAAGGCCGTTGCTTATTAACACTTTCTGAATTTTCAGGGGTTAAACATCAATTCTCCATGGTGTATTGGTAGAGGTTATAGGGTATGTCAATAAAAATTATCTCTTACAACTACTAGACTGCTTTTGCCCAAAGCTACAGAAAAGCACTTCTGATGTTTATTTGAAAATCCAACGACATTAACTACAACGGAGAATTTATCATAACAAAACGAATTTTAACTAAATGACAGGGCTCTGGATGCTAATTTTGGACGGCCCATTTTTCTTTTTCTCTGAAGCAGATTCTCTTTTGCATCGGCGGATAGCACAGTTTCCCGTTGCGCACATGACCATAACCGAATGCTTGCACAGTTTCTTTTCATACCCTCCTTGCAATTGCAGACATCATACGACGGCCAGATCGTAGATGACGAACAATTCGAATGCTGTGAAGGATCAGTTCGTAGCGCTTCCAGTCAACAAAAGAGTTGTTTTGTAGCTCATTGTACATCGAGCCTAGTTCCTCTTCACTCTTAATGCAAATCAGTATGAGTGTTTGTAAAAGGGAACTCAAATACAAACCAAGTTAAGAGCGAATTACTTTGGAAAGATGCTGCATTAGTCTGAGTTTTTGCGTAGTCCAAGTTAGGCAAAACACCTGCTTTTGGTCAATAATTGACGATGCAAATGCGCAGACGAAACTTTTGTCGTCATCTTCTTCAGGAACTCTTGAATTTGCTTCGGCGTAGGTTTTTAGCTGTTCGATAGAAAGTATTGTCCCTTCTTTCTTTTGGCGGTACTTGAAGCTGTTAATCTGTTTGATAGAAGGCGGCAGCGGATCATTTCCCATACGGCGTGTTCTCTTTGAACATTACGGTCATCCCTAACCAAAAAATATTGAAAAAAACCTGTATTTTCCCTTGTATAATTAGAGCAGTCGAATCCAATTCTTGTTTCATCAATTCTTTGTGTGGTCCGAAAGCTTCGGCTGACTCACCGGCACGTGATCATGGCTACCTTTGCTTTGCTCTACGATCACCTTAAATTACACTTTATAGGTTGACCTTGTTATACCATCATCAAACCTTGAAGTTATCCTGCGGATAAAGGACTCGGAGCTTGATACTGCATCGATAATTTTCATACGAGCATATCGGCACTGATATTCCTCTGTCTTGTTGGCGCTCAGATCTCTCGTATGCGGACTTAATTGAATAAATATGCGCAAAATTATGAATGAAGAAAAAAATTTGCTTACTTTCTCCAGTTGACTTTCTCATCCTTAAACCACTGATTGAAATCTTCTTCGTTGGCGAATTCTCTCTCACGCACATAGACCGTAGCAGCCCCTCGTTTGCTACTGGAACACCTAGAGAACTGTGTCGTACAGTAGCTGACATTACACCTGCGGTTGCTAAAAAGACAGATATAAAGGCATTTTTTGACAAATTTGACAAATGTAAAATCTCAATTCGCGGCAAAAGCATATTTGCGGCAGAAAAGTGTATATTTGCGGCAGAATCAAATTTGCGGCAGAAAAGTGTATATTTGCGGCAGAATCAAATTTGCGGCAGAAAAGTGAAAATTTGCGGCAAAAAAGTGAAAATCTGCGGCAAAAAGTGTATATTTGCGGCAAAAGCAGATTTGCGGCAAAAAAGTGAAAATCTGCGGCAAACAAGTGTATATTTGCGGCAAAAGCAGATTTGCGGCAAAAAAAAGTATATTTGCGGCAAAAAAGTGTATATTTGCGGCAAAAAAAAGTAACGCCCCTATATAACATTGACAACCTTATCATGTAGTTGCGAAAAAGTAGCGCGAATTCAATTTTTTTTTCGCGACTTTTGCGATTTTATCTAACAAATTTCTTCAATTATATTTATGTTATGCGCGAGATCTCAAAATTGGCTTATACGCTATATAGAGTGTTTATACTCATTCGAAACAAGAGATTTAGGCGCAATGCAGAAAAAAAGTGGGCTCAATTCGACACGAAAACAAAAGAGATGTGAGCGTCTGAAGTTAAAAATCCAAGAAAAATGGACCCTACCGGGTATACCCCCCATCTCCCCAAATGAATTTTTTTTAAGTGTTTCCAAACACCCTATATGGACCTAAAACCACCTAAGGGTTCACAAAAGACATTAGCTTTTGAGTTTGGGTCAATGAAAACTTGAGTTTTGGGCATTTTGAAATTTCGACTTTTTACCTGTTTTCCATGTTTCAGTCACTGGAGCTGGGCAAAAAGATTTTTTTTTGCATTTTCGATCAAGAGTCTTTCTCGGAATCATGTCTAAGGTAAGTGAGTGCGCGCATCTCTACCAACCAAGCCCCTGCGCCACCGAAGGGGCTTGGGGGGTTGGAGTTGAGATGCGCACACCCACATACTTAGACGTAAATCACTCGAAAGTGACACTGGATGCATAAAAAATGTATGCATACCAGAGTTTCTTTATGCGGTAGGTCCAGTTAACATAACTATGTTCAACATCTTCCTTTTTACACTAAATTGGCCCATTTTTGGACTCTTCCCACGCCGAAATAGCCCTAAATCCCTTCAAAAACGGCCGAAAAGGGGTACTTTAAGGTAGCTCAAAAAACAACTTTTTATTGACCAAAACTCAAAAATAATGTCTTTTTTACACTACTCAGGTGATTTTAGGTTGATATAGGGTGTTTGGAAGCACTTTAAAAAAAATTTATTTGGGGGAGGGGGGAGGTGGTATACTCCGGTAGCGCCGAGAATGTTCACTCAGTTAGTTCAAATACTATATATGTCGCGCGAAAAATTTTTTAAAATTGTTGTCCGACAGATTTTTTGAATAATTTAACTGTTTTCAGTTTGTGCTGACACCCTTCATCATCAACCCGTACATTCTCTCGCCCAATATTAGTATACTTTAACAGCAATTTTTTAATTTCAATTTCAAAAAGCAAATTTAGTGGTTCCATATTTGTTATCACCACTTATAATTAGTCCATTAAGTAAGTTATATATATATTATTCAGATTAGAGATGGAAAGATAGAATCAGGACGGATTTCAGGACAGGATTTTGGGTTTAGTCAAGACCAGGATCAGGACCAGGATTTTGAAAAACAAAAACCAGGATCCTGGTCAAAAACCAGGATTTTTGTTAAAAATTTTAAACTACCAGCAAAATTTTTATCGACATTTTCCTACGTTAATTACATTTAGCAAGAAATGTTCAGTAACAGTACTTCAACAACGGGAGCGATTTATTCAAGAATATCAACATCTCTGCTTTTGCTGGACTCAAGTTGCTGCGGCGGTAATCGTACACGTCTCTGGCTACGGAGAAGACTTCTTCGCTAGGCTGACTTGTAGCAGGAGAAGACAAGAAACGACGCGCAAGGTTAGCCAACACCGGATAGATCAATTCGTTAACCTGAAAAATAGAATTGACAAATGTTATTGGATCTATTAGTGACAGGACCTTCCAAAAGTTCAACGGATCCTCATCAGTAGCAATACATTTCGACCTACAGTGAGCCTGTACCTCCATCACGGCCGAATCGAAAGACTGAGATAATTCATGCTATTCATCCTCAAAAAGTTGACTGTGGCGTTTGAAAAAAGACGATGAGCGCTTGGTAGAGGTGAACATGGCTCTAAGATCGAATAATTTAAACGCGTGAGCACCCTCAATGAAATAAAAGAGTTTAACCTATCTCTTCGATGAACGGAACCTCTCCGCATTCCTCTTGGATCCATTCATCAATAACATTTATATTTACAAAATTCAACGACCAGGATTGGCCAAAAATCCAGGACCAGGACCAGGATTTTTAGTCTGGACCAGGATCAGGACAGGATTTTACTTTATTATTAAATTTTGACCAGGACGGACCAGGACAGGATCCTGTCCTGTTTCCGTCTCTAAATTCAGATAAAGTAAAACAGCGTGTGTGAATAATCGATTTTTTTGTTTAATTCTATATTTTAATTTTTTTTGTAAATTTTCAGTCTTGTCTCAAACGTATTGTCGCCTTTGGTTCTTGGAGGTATTTTTTTTAAAGTAAAAAAATGTTAAATATATCAAGAAGTTCGGCCGTGCAGAAAAAGTGTTTACGGCCCGGCATGTTTTTTTACTTTTAATCCCATGTTGATTTAAAAAAAAATTTCAAAAAAATGTTTACTTACACTTTTTAATTATTTCAAAGCAAAAAAAGATTAAAAAAAATTTGTGAATTTTTTTTCTAAAAAAAAATTTTAAAATTTTTTTCCTTGGTCCTTCAAGCTAATTTTTTCGGAATTTCTTTTATGAGTCAGCTTGGTGGACCAAGGCAAAAAAATTATTTCAATAATTTCTTTACTAAAAATGTTTTTCGCTTTGAAATGTCTAAAAAGTGTAAATAAACACTTTTTGAGACTTTTAGAAAATAAAAAAAACAACAGGGGGACCAAAGCATACTTTTTTGTGGTAGGCGGAAATGCATATAGAGCCGAACCACCGAATTCCGCGTAAAGTCTAGTGTATGATCATCAAAAATTAAAAAAAACAAAATTTTTATATTGGATTGGTCCATAAGTTTGCGGCTGCTTATGGACGAACCTAATACTTGTGTACATTTGCATCCCATATATTTCAGGCACTGTTCTGTCACCCAGTGTTGCTTCACCTGCCATTTACACAGACACATACTTCATGATTACTATTCTTTCCCCCACTTTTTGTCGAAATAATAATAATTATTATTAATAAATAGGTGTAAAAGAAGTTTGCTCTAGTAAAAAATTAGGTATTTTTTTGCCTTGGTCCCCCCTGTTGAGTTTTTATAATAGTTTTGAATGTTTTGTTTCGGTACCCCCTGTTGTATTCAATATCCCTTTGAAAAAATAGTACAGTCCACTCTCGATACAGTGTAGCTCGCGGGATCGGAAAATATACACTATATCGAGGGTTACATTATATCGAGGGTACACTGTAAGGCAGTTTGGCTTAGAGCTGACTAAATGAGGTTGAAAAAATATACACTATATCGAGGGTTACATTATATCGAGGGTACACTGTATCGAGAGTTGACTGTACATTCTATTTGTACAGCAAAAAAGTTTTTAAATACAATAGAGGCTACCAAGACAAAAATTCGAAATTATGCCCGAAAATTAACAGGGGGACCAAGGCAAAAACACCTGATTCTTTACTAAGGCCGAAAATTTTGTAATTTGTTCACCTTTGTTTTTCTGTTGTCAATGTCTAAAAAAATTATTACACAAGAGCCCGTATTCAGAGCGCAAATCGACAGAAAATAAGATACCGTATTCTCTCTAATAGAACCACATGTGGTTCTATTTTTCAACCCCCTTGGGGGTGTGGTTCTATTAGAGAGTGTGTTTCTAATAAAGAGTGTGGTTCTATTTTTCAACCTTCTGAAGATATTCAAGCATTGCAGCATACGCGCATAAATTCTTTTATTTTCGGACCTGCTTGGGTTTAGGGGGGACGCTCATTTATACTATACTTTTTCTTTATTTTTGTTGCTTATGTCAGTCATGGTTATATCGATAACCTATATGAATAGTTTAATAAGTAATTTTGTTGATCAAGGTGATTATTGTCACCCGGTCACCATACACAACTTAATCGACCTAATAAATAAAAAATATATACAGTGAAAATAGGCGTCCCCATAGACCAGAACAGGTCCCAAAACTCATCATCACTTTAGAGATATATCTTTACTAGGTGGACTGGCGCCTTACAGGCGCCTAATCACACACACTAATCACAGGCGCCCTTTCAAAAATGATTTCGAAAAAAAATTCCTAAAAGTACCAAAAAACCCAAAAAACCCCGCACGACCAACCTTAAATTGCATCTCGTCTCGGGGGTCGGCCAAATGAGCCGTGCAATAGCTCAAAATGTAGCCAAGAGTACGCGCTACACGGGACCGGTGAGCTTTTCCGGCTTTGGTACAAAAACCCCCGAAAAAATTCCATTGTATTCAAATAAGTGCCCAAAAAACCCAAAAAATCCTGCACGACCAACCTTAAAATTGCATCTCGTCTCCGGGGTGTCGGCCAAATGAGCCGTGCAATAGCTCAAAATGTAGCCACGAATTCGCTCTACACGGAACGGTGAGCTTTTCCCGACTTCGGTACAAAAACGCAAAAAAATACCGAAAACCAAAAACGTGACGGAATGACAGAGAATCATAGTCCAAATACTATATAGAGATTATTCAACTATTTTTGCGCTTCTCAAGACCGATTTCTTGTATCTGCTCAGCCAACTTCTTCTCATCTTTCGCGAGCTTCACCTTGCCTCGACCACTCGGAACCGGCCCAAGTTTCCTGAAGCAGTGAATGGCGTCGTCCTCATATCCATCGGTGGCATTAGGAACTGCGCACGATCTGAATGACTCAACGATGAGCTCTTTTAGGAGATTCTCCCAGGCTTCGACGATCCATCGGAGTTAGAAGGCCGTTGGCGCAGCTTGAGAGTGTTAAGGGGTGTGGTTCTAATAGAGAGTGTGGTTCTATTAGAGAGAATACGGTAGATTTTCGGGCCGATTTCAGAACCGATTATGGAACCGATAATCGGACCGATTTTGGGACAACTGCTCCATTTTGGAACTGATTTTAAATTTGCTGTTTCTAGTGGGAATCGAACTTTCGAGCCTCAACTTATTGCTAGAAGCTTTAGCCACTCGGCTATTGTTGCATTATTTTTACTACTTACTTATTGTTTTTTGTTAACTTTTCATGTTTTGCTGGCCGGCCAAAAATTTTGGTAGTTTTTCTATCTTTATAGAATGAATAAATATTCTATGTTGCTGAATGATCAAAAAATTAAAAAGGTGAAATGGGTCAAAACAAAACCAGTGGTGATTTTGGGATACCCTGGATTATTGGATTATACGGATCAATTTTTTTTCTTTGGAATGCTGACCATTGTATAATAACCCCTTGAGATTTCTTTAAAACTTAAGTAAAGAGTACCCAAATATATGTGCCAGGCCCGGGAAAAAGTGCGTAAGACATTTGTTAGTCGTAACGTCCGTACGCTGGTCTACTCCCGAGCCTAAAGCCTAAGCCTGAACTTTTTGTTTGAAAGGGTAGTTACAGCAATTTTGAGAGGGGTTGTAGCCAAGGGAGTTGTTATAATTTAGACACTAAACGTGTGAACGAAAGTAGGTAAAAATGGGTGTGCACGAAGTGTTATTCGAATCTGTGACCTGGACGATGAGTGTGTAAAGCCGCCATTTTAATTCAAAAATTTTTTGGTCTCCCTTGTAGCTTTTAAATACTTTACTGGCCTTCTCATCCCAACTTTTTGACCTGTGGGCCAGAGATCTTAACAGATGTGATTTAAAGTTACATACTGGCTATCCAAGGAGATCAGACTTACCTGAACGAGTGAAAAACAAGCTTGCTAGGTCCTCTCATAATTATTTTAGGCCCCAAAAACGAAAAACATTTTTTTGGCGCTAGTAGCGAATACCCCCCCCCAAGCATCCGACCTTTAAAAATTGCTGTAACTACCCTTGCAAACAACAAGTTTAGGCTTAGCCCTTAGGCTTGGGGTAGGCCAGCGTACGGAAGTTGTGACTTATGAAGAGTTTGCACACATTTTCCGGGGTCTGGGACATAAATTTGGGTACTTTTTACTAAAGTAAAAAAGTAAAAATCGTTGGGGGGGAGGTATTCGCTACTAGCGTCATTTTTTTTAATAATTTTATTTGCCTTGGTCCCTTCTTTGCTGTCCCCCTTTTCGAGTGGTTTGGAGAGTTTTGATAAGCTCAAGGTATTTTGGGCGTTTTATTAGGTTTCGGGTGGTTTGGGGTGGTTTTGAGTGGTTTGGGTTGCTTTTAGTGATTTTGGGTGCTTTGGTATGCTTTCGGGCGGTTTTGGGGCAATTCGGGGTATATTAGACACGATCTGAAAATTTCACAATAAAATATGCTTTGGTTCCTTTTGATGGTCACCTGCCCAATATGGTTTTGCTAAATCAATTTTTGCCATATCTCGTTTTTGCCAAATCTAAATTGTCCTATCTCACCTACGCTTTACAAAAAAAAAGGTCGGCAAAAAAAGTCGTAGCCGAAAAGTTGAAAAACACAAGGCCACTCTCCAACGAAAAGCCCCTTCCAATAGCAGGCCACGTTATAGACTAAAAAAAATTTAAAAAATGAAAAAATATATGCCCGGGCCTACTATCAGGTTGTTCAAAAAGCCCATAATTTTTGACTTTTTAAGACTCCCACCCGTCTTCAGATTACACGATGTTCTGTTTTTCAAGGACACAGTTAGCTAAGAAAAATTTGTTTGAAAAAATTTGGCAAAAAAATCTAGGGCCAAAAATTAATTAACAAGACAAATTATGACTACTGAATGATAAACAAATTTATTAGCTTTAAAAAATTTTGTCTTCTCTTACGCCGACTTAATCAATAAATTTATCACGCAAAGAAAAAACTGATAAGCTGTTTTACAAGTGGCTAGTTTGAAATGAGAGGATGTAATTATTTTTTCCTGCTCCTAATTATATTTAGAGTATTTTTGGTGAATCACGTTGTTAAAATTGGAATATAAGTTGTATCTATGCCGGCTGTCAATAACTCCTAAGTGCAGACTGTGATTTCTCTAGAAACGATGACTGCAGAACAGCCTGTGGCAACATTAGAACCTCAAAGGTTTTTTGTTTTTTTCTATACAAATCAATATTTATTTTAAAAATGGTTGAAAAAAGTATTCAGATCTATTCAAGAATCGGGTGCCAAAAACAGCTTTATCCCCCTGTCGATTTTTCATGAAAAACAGCTTAGTCTTTTTTCGTACAATACAAAAAACAGCAGGGGGGAAGAAGCTGTTTTCCATGAAAAATTGACAGGGGCGACCAAGCTGTTTTACATGGAAAATCAACATGGGGGACCAAGCTATTTTTGGAACTGGATTTTCAAATAGATTCGAATATTCAATATTTTTCTGATTTGAACAAATATTTTTTTGCTATATAATGTTAAAAACCAAATTTTCGCTTAGTTCTCCCTGTGGTTTAGTCATTGATCATCCATAGTCCAGGACGTAAACCACAGGCGGACCGAGCAAAAATCGTGTTTTAACATTCATGCTAAAAAAAATTCGGCAAGAAAAATCGATTGGCGGAAAAATAAGTGGTGGGCTGGCTCGCCTCGGGGCGTGGAACGGTGCCGGGGCGCGAATGAAAATAATCCGTGGTGCGGGGCAGGCCGAAGGCTAAATGTAAGCTGAGGTTGGGTTTTAGGCGGCTTGGAGCCTCTCTATTCATTCTAAACTTCACAATAAGAATTCAGTTTTCTAAATTTCCAAAAATTAGCCACACGAATTCCGTGAAAGCATAATGACAGCTCGAAAAAACCTCCGGCACTGCTTCATAACGCGGTGAGGTGCGTCCCGGTGCGCCCCGCCTGGGGGCATGGTTCGGCGCCAGGGAGATAATCTGGCACACTCGGGGCGTGGGCGGTGCTAGGGCGCTACTCCAGCGAGCTCGGGCGGTCCTCTGGAAATCACTGGGGCTTGGGGTGGTGCCCGGGCACAAATTGACTGCTTACCCATCACGGGACGGGATTTAAACGGTTAAAAAAAACTTATTAGACACAACTTTTATTTAGCTCCCAAGTCCAGTGAAGCGTGAAGCTCGCCGCAAACGCATTGACAGCAACCACCAATACAAACATTTTGAAGATGTGCTGGAGCAGGTCAACCCCTTTGGAGTCTACCAAATTTTTGTGTGCATCTGCATTTGTATAGCCCAAATAGAATGGGCTGGCAATTTCTCATTTATCAACATGGTTGGCAGTTTGGAGCCGCAGTGGGCCTGTCAGCTCAAAGATGGAAGTGGAGAGCAGATCATTATGCCACCTACTAGAGAAACTGATTGCAAATTTATTAAAGAGAATTGTGCCAGCATTTCCTACATCAAAAATCAAAGTGAATTTACGTCGATTGTGGCCTCTTTTAAGCTGATTTGTGAGGATGGTGACAAGCCGGAGGTCATTCAAATGGCTCAGGCCATTTCTTTGGTAAAATGTTTTATCACATATTTATTGGTGTAGATTAGATGAGCTTAATATAACCCCCTCCAATCAATTTATTTTATTCGTGATTTTGGCCCTACAGTCAAACCTCGACTTAGTGGCACCCCTACGGACCAAACCTTAGGTGCCACTAAGTCGAGGTGCCACTAAACCGGGGTGCCACTAAATCGAGTTTATTCGACCAAAAAAATTTACGGGTGCCACTAAATCGAGGTTTTTACTTAAAATACGACTTTTCTAACCAAATTTCTAAGTTTTATTCATAACATCAAATAACAATAATTTCAACAATGAAATCATAGTGAAAAAATTGGTCAGTTTCTTCTGAATTAGGTTCTTGGCGCGTTATTGATAAATCGCATCGTCCAATGCATCGCTGTGTTTGAGAATGTTATGATCGGCTAAATCGGGGGTGAAGTTTGTTGAGTTTCACTGCCGGCCAACCAAACCGCCATCAGGGTGCCACTAAATCGAGGGTGCCACTAAATCGAGGTTCGACTGTATATGCATTGGCGGCTGCCGCAAAATATATGCCTTGGTCCTCCGTGTTAAATTTTTTTAAATCGTTTTTTTACAAAAATTGTTTTTTCACGCTTTTTTTTAATTTCACACGAACCTTTTTTTGCGGAAGAATTTTGTAATATATTTTTTTGGCTTTGGTTACCCGAGCTGATGTGTAAAAAAATTCCGAAAATGAGTCAGCTTGGGGACCAAGGCAAAAAAAATTTGGCGAAAAAAATTGTTAGCGTAAAATTAATCAAAAAGCGTGCATAAACACTTGTTGTAGAAAAATTCTATAAAAATTTAACACGGGGGACTAAGCATACTTTTTTGGGGTGGGAGCGAATGCATATAGAGCCGTGATTTTTGTGAGGGGCATGTGCGCGTGCTTTTTTTCCGTTAATCTTTTTTGGTCATTCTGACTCAGAATAAGCACTTACTCATCCTAACTCTGGATGAGTTACCCACTAATTAACTATGGAATTTCTCGAGTAGTGCACAGGAAATCCCATAGTTAACTCGTCTGTCTTATCCTGAGTCGGGATGAGTGGGTGCTCATTTTTAACAAGAAAATTTTAGAGCTAACTTAGTAGAACTGCGCTTGCAGAATTTCAAAAATATGGACTAGAAGAACAGTTATGGAGGTTTAAAAGTGGTCGAAATCTGAAAGGTTCTAGTGGAGAATCCGTTGGCGCTAGTCTAGAATCCGTTTTCGGTTTTCGCCTTGGTCCTCCTGTTGTTTTTGAGCATGATCATGGTGGTTAAGGTGATAATGTTAACCATAATCATTGTAATCACCGTGACCATCTTAATAACCATGATCATAGCAAAAAACCACAGGGGCGACCAAGGCATTTTTCACATAAAAACAACAGGGAGGACCAAGGCGAAAAATCGGAAACGGATTCTAGACTAGCACCAAAAAGTGGAGAATCCGTTCCCACTTTTTGCATTGGTCTCCTTTTGTGGTTTTTTTTATTGTAAAATGCATTTGTCCGAACCGTTGTTTTTTTTACTGAAAAAAGGCCTTGATCCCCCTGTTGCTTTTTAGTGAAAAATGCCTCGGTTTCCTTGTTATTTTTGTATTGAAAAATTCCTTGGTCCCCCTGTTGTTTTGAAAGTGATCATGGTTAAGGGGATCATGTTAACCATGACCAGCATGATCACAATATGATAAATATAGTTAACAGAGTCAACCAATGCATTTTCAACAAAAAACAACAGGGGGTACCGAGGTAAAAATGGAATCGGATTCTCTACTAGATTCGTTGCCAAAAATCATGCGACACACTGTACCAAATCTTCATAAAACTTCAAAATTTTTGAAATTCCAAATAAAATCTTCTTTTTTGGGTGCTGAAAAATATATAATCACTTGATCAAATAAAATTATAATAAAATTTCGTTCAGATGATTGGTTCCATAGTTGGAGGTCATTTGGGTGACAACTACGGTCGTCAATTCCTGTTCTACATGTCTCAGCTAGGCATAGTGATTACAAGTTGCATGACCACAGCTTCCACCTCCTGGTTAGGCTATGCATTCACTCAGTGTCTTAATGGTTTTTTGTATGGCGTAGTGGAGGTGGAGTCGTTGACTTTGGTGCTCGAATACACCAACAATAAGTAGGATCAACAACTTTTTTCACATACACAATACAATTTGTTTTTGGCTCTAGATACCGAATGATTCCAATTGCCTGCTTCCAATGGAATATAGCCAATATGTCTATAGCTCTGTTGGCCAAGCTGACCACTTTTGTATATCATGGTCCGAATGGCACTAATTGGCAGATGTTTTTCGTGTTTTTGAACACCATTACATCACCTGTTATCATGGCTTTCATGTTGCTGTATGAAAGTCCTAGGTGGTTAATTGCTAAGGGAAAAATGAGTCAAGCATGTGAGGTAGGTTTTTAATCAAAATTAAATGTGGAATTACTATATATGGTTAATTCCATTTTGTTGTGAATTAACTTCTCACAAATTCAGACTCCTTATTTTGCGCTAGCTTACCTTAATTCTTAGGATTTTACAGAATATTCTATAAGTTCACAAAGCACCAATGCAATTTAAAAAATTCGCCTAATACTGAAAGAATTGCCAAATTTTTTAAAATTAGACTGACGAGAAATTTAAGCTAGCGCTGAACCGAAAGTTTGCCAAAAATAGGCTAACAGTTGATATGAAGAACACAAAAAAATAAAAATTAATAAAAAAAAAACTATGATTATTGACAAAATGTATGTTTTACCAGACCAGATATGGCCCTTTAATTGATCTCAAAGACATGAAAACGTGTTATTTTTTCTATAAAAGCAGTTTATTTAGCCTCACTCAAATATTTGCAAACATAAAGTTTCGTAAAAGCCCAAGTGCCCGCCCTCCAAAGAGTACTTTCTCTTAGCCTACCTATTTCGGTTTCCTTGATTTTTTTTCACCCTAATCCATTGAAATGTGGAGTATGCTAGTCTTCGACCGCGAAGCGGCCAAATGACCTTGGTATTGTCGGTGCAAAAGGTTTGAAATATGTTAAAAATGAAAAAAGCTTGCTTTAAAAAAATACTCTTTGGAGAGGAGGCGGCGTGCACTTGGGCTGCCAAATTTTGGGCCAAATTTTATTATTGTAGGTGCTTAATGACTTAGCTGACAAGCGGTGGAACGGCACAGAAGCAGTTTTTTCCACCGAAAACCTGAAAAGTATCCGACATGACACCTCAAACACCTTCTACAACTTCTACCATCTGTTCTACAATGAGCGATTCGCCAAACAATCATTTATGCAAATCTTGTCTGTGTTCACCCACTCCATGATTGCCATGAGCTACTTTTTTATTATAAGAGAGTTCCCAGGCGACTCTTTTAAAATCATATTTTTGGATGGTGCTTTTCGACTGGTCATACCTTTCTTATCATTGTGCTTGACTTGAAGTTTAAACAGTTTACTAGAAGATTCCAATTTTTGATGTCTCTATGTAAGTTTCGCTTTATCATTGAGTTTTTGAAAAGTTGTTAATTAGGTCGCCATATTTTTTTTCTAAATTCTTCTGTCCAATGGTCACAAAGTATTGGCTAAATCAGAAAGTCCCTCGCCCTTTCCTATAGACATTTTTCTTTTTCCAACATTTGAATACGTTTTTTCTGACAGTATTAGTTGTCTCACTTGTGTGCCCACCGAATCGCTTATTGTTTTGGATGGATTGTCGGGCTGCACGTTTTTTGATTTTCTGAAATTTTGATGTTTTTATAAACGGTCCTTATTTTGACTCGGGTAGCGAATAGATCATCCCTCCTTAGTTATTTCTTTTTGGACTTTTGTAGAAAGTACCCAGACCACGGAAAAAATAAGTGAAACATTTTTCAGCCCTACTAACATACGCTGGCTTATCCTCAAGTTTAAGTCTAAGTAGTTACATCATGTACGGTATTAAATGTGGAATTACCATAAAGTCTATTCTAGCCTAGGGTCCGACACTTTTTTTACCTCTATTTTTGAAAAGTCTGATTCATCAGTGTAATCAGAAAAATCGCAAGGACTCCAATTCTGCCGATTGTTTTTGTTTTTGCCGAAAAGACCCGCGCCTCTCGATATAGTGTAGCATTATCATTAAAAAAGGTTATATCGACAAAACTGTTGTCATTTACAAAAATGACCAGCAAAATCGGAATCCTTGCAAAAATTCTGATTAGACGAACCAATCAGATTTGGTAAAAGCTTTTACAATAGAGGTAAAAAAGTGTTAGACCCTAGGTGGGAACGAACTTTTTGCACCCGCCAGTCCAAAAGCCAAATCCAAAATCCCGATCCCGAAAATTTTTAAAATCGCAATCCCGAATCCCGCCGGAACTCATGCTCGCCGATTTCTCTCGGTACCAGAAACATCTGTCACCAGTAAGCAGCTCTTTAGTCATGCCAGAGACATGTTTGAGTACTGAAGGGGACAACTTGATGCGAAAAAAACCGAACAACTAATTTTCCTCAACAAAGCTCTAGAATATGTTAACTTTACTTATGGATTAAAATTCTCCGCGTTGCAATTGTGTGTTAAAAGAAAATTCTTTGAAATATCTAATCGAATAAATCCATTAGCGGAAATCCCGATCGGGATCCCGACATTTTTGAGAATCCCAATCCCGATCCCGAAAATTTTGAAAATCCGATCCCGAATCCCGCCGGTTCAAAAGCCGAATCCCAAATCCCAATCCCGAATCCCGCCGGAACACAATCTGCCAAGCCTAGTTACATGTATTTTGTAGTTGTATGAGGGTCATATTTTTTTGGGGTAGGTGGTATTTGCTACTAGCGCTTACTCTTCTATAATTTTCTTGACATTAAATCTGAAATATAAAACTATTGATTGCATGATGATCTTCGGAATAGTCTTGGCTTTTTCGATTTTGCCTAAAGGTTTCTTGTTTTTTTAAAGAATTCTTTTGAAAAAAAGCGAGCGCCACTTTTGCATAATTGCAGTTGAGCTAAAAACTTCGGGAAGCCTCTTGTTATTGTTAACTGTCACATAAGTGAATTTTTATGTAGAAAACAAAAAAAATTCTAACGTTTACCTTGCTAAAAAATTAAGTTCTCAAAAGGCCTTATCAAAATCTGACTTTTCATAACTATTCATAGTTAATACAAAACAACCTTGTAAAGGACTCTACCTTGTAAGGACTTGACAAGTAGCTGAAAAAGAGTTAACAAAAAAATACGAATAACTTTATAATCGATTTGAAAGTTATATATGTTAACATTTTTTATTTAACATTAATTTTCAGCCTGATGGGTGTGATATTCTTAGCCGTAGTTGTTCTAATGGGTGTATTTGGTCATGCACACAACCATCTCTCAGTCATGATCCTAGTTATTGTTGGTGGGTTGATCAATGACAGTGTGTTCTGGATGAACATTGTACAGGTGACCACCAACGGTATCCTACTGTTATTCGCTGCATCGCTTTTGGATGTTTGCATTCAGTCAAGTAAGTTAAAAAAATAGTATAAAAATTATTTAAAATTTTTTGTTCCAGACACATTGGCACAGTAGTGGGCTTGTTAGTAATGCAGCCTTTACTCAGCTCATCCTTTCAAATAGGAATATTTATAATCCCCACAGCATTTATTGGCGTGACTCTGCTGGTGGTGTGTTCCTGCAACCAGATACTAAAGGCAAAGCTCTACTGGACATGATTGACGAAAAAGACTACACCAGAGTAGAGACTGCTCTTCCTAAAGCTTTGTTTAGGTAAGATTTTTGTTCGAAAAAATATCATTATTCTGATATTATGGTTTCATTTAGATTTTGGCCAAAGTGATGTACCGTATTATCTCTGATTATATACTCCCCGCCCACCCCCTCGTGTTCAAAATCGTGTTTTTGGCATTGCATTTTCGACCCACTTTTTGAATAATTCTCTCAAGCAAATTACCGCACATTTTGTAGCCACTGAGATGAGCTACAAAACAAGGGATAACTTGTCTGAGAGAAGTTTTCAAAAAGTGGGTCAAAAACAATGCCACAAACACGTTTTTTTAATTTAAGGGGGGGGGGTGGATCCATAATTAGAGATCATACGGTATATGACATTAGCGGGTTTGAGAAAAATTACATAAGCGCTTGACTTTAAATACTCAAACGGAGACCCAAGATGGTTACACAGTCTATTTAAAATTTACAGTGGGCTAGGAACAGGACTGGTAATTTTAAAAGAAAAAAACCCAGCTTAGACAGCACTGTACTTACTTTAGTATAAAGTTACAATGGTCAGAAGTAGCCCATCGGCGCATATGCAGACATATTTGCAACAGACAATCCCGACTTTTAACACCAAAATCGTGCTATTTGCTCAGAAACTGCTCTTAGTATTAAAAATCGACTGTATATTTTTAAATTCCACTTGAGACAAAAAGGTTTGAAATACGTCTGGGTTTTTTGATTCCAATATTATGACGTCATAAAAAATAGGCAGATGTCGGCAGGATTTTGGTATATAGTTCTTGCCCAAATTTTTTATTCTCGCCCCGATTTTGTTCGACCAAAATTTGACTTTTTGCCTTGGAGAAAGGTAAATGTCTGGTTCAAAAAGTGTCTGAAAAGTGTCGACCGCCGCCTAAAAAGATGTTTTGAGCACGTATTAACTACTGAAACGTTGAAAAAAGATAGTTACACGTGATTTTGGGCAAGAACCATATAGCACGATTTAGCCTAGATGTCTTTTTTTAAACGTGTATTTTTCGACTTTTTTTGAACGAAATTTGACCTGCTGAAGAACGCAGTAAATTAACCTGCAAAAATGATTTTTCTCCTCCACGGTCCATTTTTCGGGCTCCATGTCAAGTCAGCTTTACCCACCACACATGCCAAATACTATATAAGATTTCAGAAAAGAACAAACTATTATTTCAGAATGGCAGCCATGCACAGAGTGATGCAGTCAGAGCTGCACAGCAAACTTGCAGCAGAAAACCGAGACAAGTGGGACGATTGGCGTCGGGAACTGCAAAATCGAGACTCAACCACAGGCCTAGGTCAGGTCAACCAGGCTGCTGAATTGTCCGATGACGAAGAGCAGCGAGAAAGTCATACAGCAAAACCATTGAATGGTTCTAAAAGTGTTGCTTTCGGAAATCCGCCATCTTCTGAACAACACCTGCAAAAAGATGCCCTAAATTCTGAGCTCAAAAAGAGAACAAAATAAAATGTTAAATTTAACCTATTTTAATGCTGTTAAATAATAAACACGTAGAAAAACTTAATCAGGAAGTTAGGGCTCTATAAATGATGGAAGTTAGGGAATATTTGGTTAACGAATTCACCGAATCGTACGATAAAGCAGAGAAAAGTACCTGAAGCCCGTAATGTTGCTAGATTCCCATTCAAGCAAGACACATAAAATATTTTTCTAACACGGCAATTCCTGAGTGGAAAAAGTTTCCTATAAGGGTTTCAGAACCTGCTGAGCACGAAAATCGCAAAATCGGACCTCCAGACATAACTTCCAAGCTCATAGATAGCCTATTTTCAAAACGACTAATTGAGAAATAGATACAGTCAAGTCTCGATATAGTGGCACTCCTCGGGATTGCCACTATATCGAGGGTGCCACTATACCAAGACATTAAATAAATTCAGTCCAATGGTGCCACAATAGCAAGCCTTTTTTTAACAATAATTTTATTTCCAACAGAACAATCGAAAATAACATTGAAAACTTGGAAGAAATCTGTGAGATTACTTTTCTTTGAACACCATCGTCTTGTTTAATGACAGAATAGAAGACAATAAGAAGGCTTTTCGACATGTGCGCGGCACGACATTTCCGCGCCAAGAAGCGCCATTTTCCGGTCGAACAATTGAACTGTTTACAAACGTACTTGACCTGTTATGGCAATAAATACTCTATGAGAATGACAACCCATCTATACTTGAACTGTTTACAAACGTACTTTAGCAAATGCTAAAGTACGTTTGAAGGCATAGTTTTTTCTCGAGTTTTCTGAAATTCCATCAATTATTCCTTGTCTCAATTTCGGTGGTACTCTCTTTTCAAAATACCCTATAGATTACAAGCATGCCCCTCTAAAGGGGCATGCCCGTGACCGAGACGGAGAAAATGCGGGACCAGTACTTTTTTTTCTCGAACAACTTTTAAATCCGTTCTTATCTAAATTTTTTAAGAATTCTGCTTAGTTTTCGAAAGTAGTATAAGGTCATCTATATTAGATTTGAAGCATAATAAGTCAAAATGGTATGATTCGAAAAATTTACTGGTCCCTGCCTAACTTTTCAAAACGTACGGACATGCTTCTTTGATGATCATTTTTGAATTTGCTGACATTTTAAAGCGTGATTTTTACCACAATTTGTTTAAAATTTTAAATTTTTTTTGGATAAAAAGATGCGTCATTCAAAAGTTGGTGACTGAGTACCCGTAGGACAGAATTTTTGCTATTTTCCTTCAAAAATGTGATAAAAAGTTACTTTTAGGCAAATCTCTATTTTTACTAGTGGAAACATGCTTTTTTATAAAGGAGATCTGGGAACCCTGGGTTAAAAGTGAAAATTAAATTACCTTAAGCTCGCAAAATCACATTTTCTAGCAAACCCGCATTCCACCCTTAAGTCTGCCCTTTTGTGCGCAATAGATAGCATTTTGAGATACTACACGCTCAGGTGGTACATCAATTTGAGCGAGTAATACTCCTATTTTTTCAAATTCAAGTGGTCAAGAGTAGGTGAAAGTGACCTATTTTAAGAAGTGTTCAGCGTGAAATTCTGCACAAAGAGCAACATGTGTTACAATCGACCGTACCTATCTTATATCTATTTGATTTTACGTTAGCATGGATGGAACTATATCTTTACAGTATTGGACTGGTGTCTGTCACACATTTTGATTTTCAAAAGCTCATATATTTTGTTATAAAATTTATGTTTTGTCAATTTTTTTTAGTCGCCGTATTTTTTTTTGAAAATATAAACATTCTATGTGAATGATAACTCGATCTCGAGATCTCGCGCATGTTATGTAAATGATTATGAAAATTTGTCAGATAAAATGGCCTGAATTCAGAGATATTGTTTTCAACGGTTTTTATTTGCGACATTTTCAGCGCAGAGTAAAGGCAAAGATTTCTTATTTAAAACATTCTCGGACAAAACGAGGATATCCTATCGACAAAAGTGCCGGATGAGGATGCTTTTCGAATAAAGATTTATTACTGACGTGAGGAAATTCAAAATTCAAGTATTGGATTAGCGGGGTCGGTGCATAAGAGCTGTTGATTGCCTTCTTAGAATAGTTTGAGTGTATGATGTCTGTATGATATCTAATATTTTTTTTATAACTTGACGCCTGTAAGGCGCCATTGCCCTTGTTCGCAGCAAGAGCCAATCTGATCACTAAAACAGTGCTACCACAATTTCAAGCTCAAGCTTTCAAACAAAAAATACCGTATTTACTCCTATAGTAGCCTCTACGCACTAATTTCCAACCACCCTCTTTGAAGAAAGGGGGGGGGGTTAGTGGTCTGTTAGTGGTGTGGGTGAAAGAAAGCTGAATTAAGGAGGCGAAATCAACATAATTCAGCCGATATTCACGGAGGCTATTATTAGAAGAGGGCCAAAATCCGCTACTGAGGTGAATTTTCGGAAAGGTGGGACTACCATTTTACAACCAGCCTCTTTGGGGTAGAGGGGCGTGGTCTGCAAACTAGAGGGGGATAAAACCGGCCTAAATACCGTATTACCTCTAATGAGAGCCCATGTCCTATTAAGAGCCCGTGTCTAATAAGACCCCTTTCCTGGAGGGAGGTTGAAAAATAAGAGCCTTGGCTCTCATTAGAGGTAATATGGTAGGCCGGTTTTCATGGAAGCTACTATTTTTCAACCTACCTCTAGAGGGGAGGTGGCGGACTGCAATTAGAGGAGGCCTACTATTAAAGTAAATACAGTAGCAAATAAAAATCGTTTTACAAAAGCTTGTCACATAAATTTTTTCCAGAGTAATCATTGAGCAATACAGAGTAAAATATTGAGACCAGAACAAAGTCAACAATTTCTTAGTTTGGCCTTTCACTTGTAGAATTGAGACATCCCAGAAGAAGAGCAAAAACTGACCGATCAGCAGAATCTGAAAATCCAAATTTATTGATTTTCAGTAATTTTCATAAAAAAAATAAGCTACATTAGAAGCTATTAAACTAGGACTGTACACCTTCTTCAATTCAATAGAGCAGGTAATATTCGAGTAGAGAAGCACAATTAAGCAGACAAGCAGAAGTACTGTGACTAAGACTGCGTACCATCGCTCCTGTAAATAAATTTTTAACAAAATAAATATAACTTAAAACGGTGCTTTCGCGTGCGTTTCACTGCAAATAAGGGACAAGACTGGCGAGTTCGAAGCACTTAGCCGATACTACCAGCACTCAATTAATCTTGCACCTCAGCATGCGTGCTGAAGAACCAAATATTTTTTCATTTTTTTAATATCCACATTGCTTCGTTTCAAATTACTGAAGCTAAAGAATTTTTAGGTGCTTGTTGTGATTGCAAAGGTTTTGGGTGGTCTAGACTCTAGAATGATTCTGGCTGATCATGGTGGTTAAAGGGCCATAGTTGTTAATGACAATGGTAATTTGGCAAATTCAAATGCACGCGGGACATCTTTTTTTATTCTGAAATTATTTTTTTAATCATTTTTCATGTATTAACATGATTGATCAAAAATAACACAGAAGACACAGGAATCGAACCTGGCACCGACAACTACCACACAGCGCCGCTATACCACTGAGCCACCTATATCACTTAAATATCTAACTTTTTTTTATTTTTAATTTCCTAACAATACATAATCAAAAAGTATTTTTGGAGTAAAAAAAGTGTCTCGCGCGCATTTGAATTTGCCAAATTCCATTGTCATCAACAAGTATGGTCCTTCAAGTATGTTTTTAGATATAAAAGATGGTTTTAGTGGCTTGGGGTTTGGACGGTTGAAGATGATTTTAGGGTAGTTTGGTTGGTTTGGGGTAATGTGACACAGTCTCGATATTTTCGAAAAAATAAAAAATATGCTTTGGTTTCCTTATTACTGTATGCTTGCTGAGGGGTAAAGGTAAATTTAGCTGCAATTTTTCGCAACCGTTCCATTTTATTGTATTTTTTTTGTAATCGAATATTGTTAACCAAATGTCTCATATTTGTAACTTTTAATGCTATTGTTTTAATGCAGTCCTTCTCGCTATAGTGCTCCATAGAGACGCGCCTAGCGGACACTATTGCATAAATCAACTTTTTCACCTATATAAATATTCACACCTCTCAGTGATTAGCCCCATTGGCTTAGTGGTAGAGCGTCTCTCTCGTAATTTTAAGAAAAGAGAAGATCGGCGGTTCGATTCCGTCATGGGGCACAGCTTTTTTAATGAATCTTTTCTGTCAATGTCTGTCAATGTCAGTCTTTAGTCTCTTTATCAAGGCTTTTCCAGAACTTCGGCCGTAAATCTTATCGTGTCCTTACGTGGTGTGCTTACATAAGACTTTTCACTTATCAATAATTTGTTATGGCTCTATCACAATTGTAAGTGTAAATGTTAATGTAAATGTGAGGGTGTTCACAATACAAAAACATTTACGCTTACATTTACACTTACAATTGTGATAAAGCCATTGGAAACTAGAGTCACACAAATACATATAGTGCGCAAAAACACCATATTCGGTGTTTTGGACCAAAATGGCCTGTATTTGACTCACATAACTATTCTTCATATATCTTGCTTTCTTATCTCAGAATTTTTTCCACAGTCTTGTAGCTTAGTTTTTCATTCATCGATGGAGTAGTCGAAGAGCATAGTTTACAATAATTTCATAGGAAAAGACACCATGTGTATAGTAAAAAAAATATATGAAGTAAAGATTTGATTTTTCAACTGACCACTTGGGTGAGTTATGGCGGTGATTCCGCCATGAATTATTTTTAACTGAGTTGCTTGGCCGATTAATCAGTAGGTGAAAATTCTAGCCACATGAATGCGTAAGAATGTCTGCGCTAACAAAATCAACTATATGAAAGAGGTGTGTGTGAAGTCAAACACAGGCTACTTTAGTGCAAAACATTAAATTTCGTATGCTCGTACGGTGTTTGAAAATGTGGAAGAATCCGATACCTGAGAGCTGCAATAATTCAAATTTTTTAGTCTAACGACTAACTAGTTAAACACCTCAGTTAAAATTAGTTTTTGGAATACACACAAGTATCAGATAAAAAGTAGTAAAAAGTGGTAAGGTGAAAACTTGGGTTTTCGCCAAACTTCTCTGAGATAAGAGAACAAAATATGTGAAAAAGAGGTGTGTGTGTGTGAAGTCAAATACAGACCATGCTAGTCTAAAACACCAAATTCAGTGTTTTTGTGAACTACAGCGTCACATGATAGTGTAATTAATTAAAAAGAAAATTGTAGAATATAAAAAAAAGAAAAATTTCAAAAGTAAGAGTTTTCGGCGCCACTTGGATATACCACCCCCCTTCAAATCAACTTTTTTTAAAATGTTCCAAACACCCTATATCGACCTAAAATTGCCTCAGAAGTAGGGTTGTCGATGCATCGAAATTTTTGATTAATCGAATCGAATCGGTAATCGAAAATCGAAATTTTCGATTAATCGAATCGATAATCGAAATTTTCAATGAATCGAAAAACCCGAAAATTTTTTGATCCTCTTAATCAGTTAACGTGTTTCAGTGCATGAACTGGCTTTCTAATATAGCATCTAAATACGGCGGTTATTAAAAAAGCTAGAATGTTACTCAAACTAGTTTTTTACATAACTGTTCTGAACTTAAAGACCTTGAGTCTGGGGTAGCTACCGTATTTCCTCTAATTTCTCCCCGGGGAGTAATTAGAGGCATGAAATTTTTTCAAAACTTTAGGTGGCCTGAAATTTCTGTTTTCATTTATTGTTTGAGCTGTGTAAAAAGTGCCTGTTAGATTTTTAAAATCCTCACAGGAACTTTTTACACAGCTCAAACAGTGAATGAAAACAGAAATTTCAGACCACTTGAAGTTAAGGGGGAGTAATTAGAGGGAGGGGAGAAATTAGAGGAATACGGTAGTCTAAAAATTTGTCTCATTGTTAAAAAAACAAATCAACACAACTCAACACAAACACTCGTGTTTTACATATCATTTCGGACTTCGGCTTCCAAAAATTACTTAAGACTTTTTTGGCTTTCTAAAATCACTTTAGACTTGTGTTTTCTGGAAATTATTTCAGACTTTTCTTTTCAGCAATTACTTCAGACTTTGGCTTTTCCATGTGTACACATTCTCCGTGTGATATAAGGGCTACCTTAAGACTACAGAAGATTCCATTAATAATGGAATCGAATCAATAATCGAAATTTTCGATTAAACGAATCGAATCGGTAATCGATAATCGAAATTTTCGATTAATCGAATCGAATCGATAATCGAAAATCGAAAATTTCGATTATTGATTCGAATCGATAATCGATAATCGAATTTTTTGATTAATGAGTGCGATTAATCGATTTCGATTAATCGAATCGACAACCCTACTCAGAAGCTCAAGAAAGACATTATTTTGAGTTCTAGTCAATAAAACATCGAGTTTTAGGACACTAAAAAGTACCCATTTTGACCATTTTCGAAAGGATTTATGGCCTTATTAGGGTGGAAATAGACCAAAAATGGCCAATTTAGTTTAAAAAAGATGTTTAAAAAGAAAGATATCCCCGAAGTGGCCGCAGGGAGCTCGGTAGGTTAGAGATGCGCGCACTCACTTACCTTAGACATAATTCGAGCAAGACTTCTGATCAAAAATGCATTTAGAGACTATTTTTGCTCAGCTCTAGTGACCGAAACATTATAAAACAGGTGAAAAGCAAAAATTTAAAAGTGTACAAAATCAATTTTTTATTGACCAGAACTCAAAAACAATGTCTTTTTGAACTCCTGAGCCATTCTGAGTCGATATAGGGTGTTTTAAAACACTTTTAAAAACAGTTGATTGGGGGGGGGGTTGGGGAGTTTTATCGTCGAGTTTTATCTGTAAATTTGATAAAAAGTTCATCCCAAAAACATTTTCAAACTCATGAAAGGAGAATAGCAAATTTGTTCAAAAATTTTTAAAAGAAATTTCGGTTAGCCTGATGTGGGAGTTAAGGTCATTGTTTAGACATTTAAAATTAGGAAAACATGCATACAGTTTTTGAGAGCACACATCAAGCAAATTAAGCACCAGCAAGACACAATTAGTAATCACAACAATCCAATTAATTGAATCAATCAGGTTGAATTTGCTGTTATCACGCACATTAGAAGCATCTCCTGCGAAATAAATTGCAGAAAAAATGAAGCCTAAGATAATTTCTAAGACTTTGATAATTCCTCGGTTGGAGCAGAAATATTTAGTGTTCATATCGCCTAAAACAACACAAAAGTGTTTTTTAATTTGAATTTCAAATAAAAAATATATCGATTTTTCAACTAGCAAAATTTTTAGCACAACAGTTTCTGTGTTAATAGACAGGCAAAAAATGCTTTCTGGTTCTATTTAGAATAGTGTAATGATGATTCACTGAAACATAATGCCAGTTTGAATTCTGTTATCTTTTTTAATTTTTTTGATAAGAAACTTTTACGGATGAACACGCCAAAAACGAATTACAGTCGACTCTCGATTTGAGGACACCCTAAAAGTTCGTTCCCACCTAAGGTCCAACACTTTTTTGCCCGATTTTTTAATTTTTTTTTCCAGTTTTGTTTTTACAGTCTGGTGGCAAATATAGCAAGGATTCCGATTTTGCCGATCGTTTTCAGTAACTAAATAATTTTACCACTCAAAAGCAAAACCTCGATTCGAGTACAGGAATTTTTAAAAAATCCCTGTCCTCGAATCGAGGTTTTGCTTTTTGAGTAGTAAAATTATTTATTTATTAAAAAACGATCGGCAAAATCAGAATGCTTGCGATATTTTCAACCAGACTCTCAAACAATACTGGTAAAAATTTAAAAATCGGACTAAAAAAGTGTCGGACCCTAGGCGAGAACAAACTTTTGGGGGTGTCCTAAATCGAGAGTCAGCTGCAAACTGAGAAACTTTGTGTTAAAATACTGTTGCAAAATTAGGAAGTACTGCAAGGGGTTTTTTCGTATAATACGTTTTTTCGACTTCTTTTTACGTACATCCTAGGGACCGAGCGCAGGTGTGTGTTGAATCGTGGGTCAAAAAGCATGTGCATGTGCTGGTCCGGCCGGGCGTAATTTTCAAAATCATTTACGAAACGGGCCGAAAAAGTCACGGGCAGGGCTGGCCGGAAAAGCCAAAACAATTTACACGAACTAAGTCGCCAAAAGTACGGCGCATGCCTGGGGTCACTGTTTCTTACATTCTGGAATGTATATTAAATCGAGATTTTATTTAGGTACATGTACATATCTATCGGGTGGTCCGAAAATTCCGTCGACTGTTCTAGCTCCTTTTTAGTTACAAATTCACATAAAAAATCAAACAGACAAACTTTCAATTCAGCATATTTTTGGTATAAATGATTTTTTAAAAATGAACATTTCATAAAACAGGCATGTGTCAACAATAGAGGCGTCTTTTTAAGTTCACTTGCAAAAAAATCGGAAGAAAATATAAAATTATATTATTTTATATCTGAAACACATCACAGAAATTATACAAAATTAGGCGTAAAACACAACGATAAACAATTAGTTTGGAGCTTCTCCTTGCAAAATTTTCACGTCCCACAAGAACAGCATGAACATAGCGATGATCAGGGCTGAAACCGGAAAAACAGTTTTTTTAAATTCCATCAGGATTAAATGTACACTTACCGCAGTTACAATAATATTTCCTCCGTGAATACATTTACAATGATGAACCAGACTAGAAAAATGCTAGCCAACAAGAACAACAGGCATACAACTATCGAATACAGACGCTCCTGTAATAAAATATTGAACGTCAATTAGAAAATCGTGGTCCTGTTGGACATACTGGTCCATTTTTGCCATGGTCCTCTCTCCCGCCCTTGTTTTTGATAAAAATTTTCAGGATTAGGCAAGGGTTGGCCAGCGTATGTTAGGACGGGTTCAATTATATCTGACAAGGGAACATATCAAACTGTACGATTTGATTCAAAATTCTGACAGCGTTAGGCCTATTGACCTTTAGGAGGCAATTTTTTCAGCTTGGTTCCATTCCCTCTGTGTTTTTATTGAAAAATGCCTTGCCCCCTTCCTGTTGTTTTGAAGGTGATCATGGTTATGTTATATGGTATTTCATGTATCAGTCTAAGTTTCTAGGGGATACTCGAAAAAAATATCGGTTCTATCCACTATCTAGCGAAAAAATGTGCCTTGGTGCCTTCGTTGTTTTCAATTAAAAATGCCTCGCCTCCTTCCCTCCTCGCTGTTGTTTTGAAGGAGGTCATGTTTACCATGTTTACCATAATCTCCATGATCACCATAGTCAAAATACATGACTATACTAAAGAGGGGACCAGGTAATTTTTAATAAAAAAAACAACAAGGGGACCACGCTATGAAAGGTCAGTAGGGTCCAACGTTATCTTGTAGAACATATTCGATGTACTTTATTGAATTTTAATATTTTTTTGGCAAACAGACAGAAAAATCCAATCTGGAGACTCGAAAATCCAAAAAAAGTGTGAAATTTCCATGGTCCACCTGTTGATTTAAAAAAAATATTATGCCACCGTCATACCTTGATGTACTGATACCCTAAAAGTTCGATCTTCAGCTGTATCCGGCATTTTTTCAGCACATCTATTCAAAAAATAGTTGGATTCATGTGGTAATCGTAATTTGAGGGTTATCACTATATCGAGGAATGACTACGGTAAAATAATTTTCAAAAACTCAGAGGGGAACCAAGGCAATTTCGGACTATTTTTCATGTTTCTCGAGTTCTCAGAATTGACTTTTTCATTTTATTCGCAAAAAGATTGAAATTTTATACGGTAAATCGACTGTGCTCTGAAAGATAGCGTTGTAAAAAAATTTCGTGCAGTTTGATATGTTCCCTTGTTAGACTCATGTATGAGTCCGTCTTAAGATACGCTGGCAAACCATTGCCTAATCATTGAAAATCTTTTAAAAAGTGAATACCAAGGCAAATAATGGACCGATATTGATGCAAGGCCAAAATGATTTTTCAAGCATTTAGCCCCTACCCCTATTCTCTTTTTTTTGCACAAAATGGTTTACAAAGTGTGTCAAGAAATTACCTGTCTTTTGAAATCGTGTTGTTTATGTATAATGTCGAAAACTTCATTTTTACTTGGTCCCTTGTGGTTTCAGTCCTGGTCTGCGATTGACCTTTGTCTGTCGATGAGCAAAATTCAATGCACATGCGAAGTACAAGCAAAAATTGTGTTTTTGACATTATATACCAAAAAGTATTGCCGTCGAAAAAAAAAGGTCTGTAAAAGGTGAATTTTGAAAAATGACCTAGAAAAAAAGTATGAACATATCCGAAGCCAGGGAATTTCTCGACACGGCCATATTCATGTGTAACAAATATCGTACATATTAAAAAAATAATAATCAAAAAATCTCAATGTGCTAAAAAATTGTTGAATCTCGAGATTCGGGAATTTACGATCGGCAACCCTGAAGTTTAGACTGTCAGCTCGAAAAATGAGAACTGAAAATGGTAAACTAACCAGACTGTACATGGTCAAATTAAGCAGATTCAGCACCAAGAGCACAATATTGACAATCACGACCACAGAGTTCATTGTGCTGATGTAGCCGAGGCGGTAGTCACTGAAGACGTAGGGGAAGCGGGTGTCATTGTTCCAAATTCCGCCGATCAACCATCCAGACAGGATAAATCCAATAATTATTTCAATTATTTGATGATTCCTCTGTTAGAATTTAGGTAGTTGGTGTTCATGGTTGCCATTTTTTGAAAAATTAGGTTGGGGTATTAAATAAGCCTAAAATAAGTGAACAAATTAATCTTCCTAATTTTTAATTTTTTTCTAAATTCCAGTAATTTTGAATAAGAAGTGTGTTCCAAATAAGAGATGATTTTTTCATGCTTCCTCACTCGAAATGATCATAATTCTTTTTTCTGATATTCCAAAATTGGGCGCTACTCGGTTATATCCCCCCCCCTAAAAAGTGCTACTCGGGAATTCCTTCCCTCCCAATACAGCCATAATCCTTTTAGATTGCTTTTCTGGACCTTTTATGGCGAAATTATTGCTTAAAATGTGTTTTGACCACTCCTAAAAATCTTGATTTTTGGAGGGGGGGGGGTATAACCGAGTAGCGTCCAAAATTGTGCAGTTAGTGTCATTGGGCCGCATAGATTCAAAGCTACCAATAAGCTATTGATAAATAATTATTGTTTTAAATGTAGAAAAAATTGAATGAAAATCCTGCCTGGATCTATACTCTCAACGACTAAGGATTCGAATTCAGATTTTATTCACATTTTTCATCACAATAACTGTAAAATAAGCGGATTTTTCAAATGAACCTGCATCTTAGCTACACGATAAGACCAAGTGAGTGATCTATTAGGAAAGGAAAAGTTACCTTCATAACTTTAATAATATGGCCGCCCTTCTTTAAAAATTGTGTTTTTGGCATTGTATTTATTTGCTCCCAGTTTTCGAGCACTCCTTTCTTGAAACTTACCATCCATTTTGCAGCTTATCCTTCTGGCTTCAAACTGACTAGCAGCATGCTTGCTATCAGACTGCTAAAAATTAGTCAAACACAATGCCGAGAACGCAATTTAGAATAGTGACAGAGGGTGTATTATCACATGTTTTACTGTGTTAATATTTCCTAATGAGAAAGCATGAAAAGAGCCTAGCTTATTAAAGATGCACCTCAGAAATACAAAACATTAGAAAATAAATATATTTTCTCAAAATCACATCAGCAAAAAATTAAAATTTTGTTATTCAGCAACACTAATAAAGACATTTAGAACGGCCAAATTTTGAGTCAAATTGTCCTGATTCAGGATGCGCTCTTCCACTCACAACTACTAATAAACATCTTATCAGCTTGTTGCCTTATCAATCCCACCCACAATTTTTTAGCGGAGTGACAATAAAAAACAGGCCAGCACAAGAAGTTGTAAACACCATGGAAAAAGCAAGCCGAAAAAATCGATGGAATTGCACAACAGGCAAGCACAATGACTATGCTTGGCTGTGAGGGTCATATTTATCCTTTTGCTGCCTTATCTTTGTGATTGTTATTGCTTTCTTGTGTTAGCAATAATAGTTTTTGATATGGAATTGAAATAAAAGTATGAAGTGGGAATCTGAAAATGGAGAAAATACAGAAAACCTAATTGCTCAGAGTAAAACATGGCAATTTGTAATATTTATCAGTGGCACAGTCCGATCTTCATTTGGTGTAACTCGATATGACCGAAAAAATCGACATAGAATCGAGATTACTCTACGAAATCAAATTTTTCGAACAAAAGAGTCGGTAGTACACACTAAATCGAGAGTTTATGCCAAAAAGACTTGAATTTTCGATAAAAAGACTACGAAGTGTTGAGCGAATGTCTCGAAAACATTACAAAAACTGACGTTAAGCTAAAACTAGAGTTTTGTTAATGAAACTCTCAAAACTGACAAAGGATTTTCGTTTAGCATGGAAAATTTGATGATGAAACTGTTCTCATAATCAAAACTCGATGTGAAATTTTAAATTCCTGTTGAGACAAAAAAATGAATTTTGAAAAAATGCGAATTTTGTCTCAGCAAGGATTCGAAATTTCACACTGAGTTTTTGATTGTGAGAACACTTTTTTTAATCAAATTGCAATGCTGAAGAAGAATCTTGCGTCAGGATAGAGAGATTTACTAGCAAAACTCTAGTTTCAGCTTAACGTCCGTTTTGTAATTTTTTAAACATTTGCTTATCAATACTTTGTTAGTTCTGTTTTTTACTAGTTCTGTTTTAATTTCACTCTTATTTTCTTTCGATGCAATTTCACTTGTTCTGTCGAATGTTATATACCGTATTTCCTCAAATAGGCCGCTCCCACCCAATGAGCCACCCTAGAGGATGATTGAAAAATAAGCCGCCTTCTTCTAATAAGCCGTCCCCTGGAGGATGATTAAAAAATAAAAACGTCTGCTGGTTGAACATCTGCTGGCAAACGTCTGCTGATTTGGGATTCTTTTTGCTGTCATATCTCCAATCGACGAAGAAGAAGCTGAGGGAATTGGCTTTGCACACAGCCGTGGTTCCGAGAGGATTCACTAAATTCGTTCAGGTTTGTATTTACCTTATTCGAGTATTTTTCATGTTTAGGCTTAGTTTTAGGAGCTCCTCGACAACTAAATGATGAACCATGCAGATGAGGAAGTAATAGAAAATAGTAACTAGCGACCTCCACCAATGAACCTCTACCTGGAATGGATCTGTATATCCTTGGACGCCTTATCAAAAATGATGTTCAGCAGATCCTTTAAAGGTTGGTCCATTGTGATTGTGATTTTTCGTGTTCCTCATAATTTTTTTTCAGATTGTGGAATCACTAATATGCTCTACGGCGACGAAGATGACGATATCCATGGCTTCAAGGAACATGGGCCAGTGCGGAGGGACGAAAAATGCTTCAAGACGCCCGCATCGTCATGCATGATCTGCCTGCCGTGGAGGAAGTCGACTCGAATAAGGACAATGCAAATTGTTATCTGAGTTTCTTCACTTCGATGAAGCTCTTGAACTTGATTGGAACGATGAACTGAATGCGCCTAACCCTCAGTTCCATGCTTTTTGAATGATCGATATTTTCATCTGTTTGTTTATAAATACAGCATTTTTCGTTATCTCATTCTCGTTAACACAGTATTGCCTGTTATCGCTTTCTCGTAAATACAGCATTTTCGGTCATTTCTTTGTCACAAACCCAGCGTCAAAAACGCTTATAGCCAAACTCTAAAACTTTTTCATAGTGAAAATTTCGACGATATGTCATTATAAAGCTCACATTCCACTCTTTCATTAAAGCTTCAGAGCGCATATTTAAAACATTAAATTTAGAATTTATCAATGCTGTGAAAGCAAGAAAAAGCTCTGAAAATATGACCTGTGAAAATCGGTTTTTTCAGTGGTACTCAGACAGTGAAAAAAAATGTGAAAAGGCTAGAAGCAATCAGCGTGAGATTCTGCCTCCAACCACGCTTCCAAGTGTTTACAGAAGCGGGCACAGTGGACCTTATGACACTCACTTACCTTAGACATAATTCCAAGCAAGACTCTTGATCAAAAATGCGTATAAGGGACTGCTACAGTGACCAAAAAGGGGTAGAATATCTTGAAAAAAGGGGTACATTACCTAGGTCCATAATCCAACAAGTCACAAATTTTATCGAAAAAAAAATTCAAATGATTTAATTTTTGACGAAAAGTGCCACAAAATAACTTTTGCGTAAAGAAACTACAGGATGAATCACCGATTTCCGATTTTTTTTTTAATAAATTGGTTAATTTTTTCTCATATTTTTATGAAAGTCTTATAAGATTCGAAAGCTCTGCCACTGGGCTGGTGTAGACCTTTGACTTGATATAGCCCAAAGAAAGAAGTCGCAAGGTGTCAAGTCAAGAGAACGGGTGATCCCGTTTTTGCTGGCAAGGAGAGTTGCGCGCAATCCATCGGACAGGAAATTGTTGATTGAGGTTGACTATTCCTTTTCTTTTAATGTGTGGCGGAACTCCATCTTGCTGAAGAATACAGCTTTTGAAAACTCTCTTTCGGCAAAAAGGTTGAACAAAGCGTTAAGCATCTCCGGATAAGATTTCCAGTTGACATTGACGTCAAAGAAAAAAAACCAACGACGACTTGTTTGCTGATTCAAGCGATGACTGATGAAAATTTTTGAAAATCTGTCTTGAACTTCAATGGGGTAGTTAGCTAAACATCAAAAAAAAATTTTGGCAAACCTTTTCGGTCAAAAATTTCCTAAGAGCAGAGCTTTCGAATAGTATAAGACTTTCAAAAAAATATGGAAAAAGTAACCAATGTATCAAGAAGAAAAATTCGGAAATTGGTGTTTCACCCTGTACTTGGGAGTCATTCAAACATGCTTAACAGATTAGTAAAAAATTGTTGTTAGTGTCCCACAGGTTTGACTTTCATTGATCGATTTACCAATGGCACAGTCCGATCTTCATTTGGTGTAACTCGATATGACCGAATTTACACTTTTTAGCTTTGAATATTATTCTAAGACCTTGCCTGAATCAAATCATCCAATATCTTGTTGTTTTGAAGTCGATGCTTTGTAGCTAACAAGGGAACATCAACAGTGGGCATCAGCATAACCAGGGGGAGAGGCAGAAAGAAGGGTCGCGGAGGCACGTGGCCTCTCCCTTCCCGTCAGATTTTTTTCTTAGTCAAAATTGAAAAACGGTGTAGGTAAAATGACCTCAAAAAATTTCCGGTCATTTATCACCAAATGTTTAAAAGGGGACCACGGCAAAAAAGGAAAAAAAATATTTTTTTCCTATGATACACTGGGGATAAAACTTAGTAGCGCCGCTTTTTTTTTAAATTTTCAAAAATTTTTTGATTGCTATACACATACATAAACAAAAACTTAAAGTTTTTTAAATTTTTTACTTTTTCGCTTTGGTCTCCTTTTTAACAAAACATTATTAACCAAATTTTAATTACCAATTACCCCTAATCCGGTGATTTGTTGATAAAAAAAACCGATAATATTACCGGTAATAATGCCGGCGAAACGACCATTGGCCAACCCTGTTGAAATCACAAGTTCAATGCCTCCATCCTCCTTGGACACATTTAGTTTATAACCTTTTTGAGAAATTTATAGCCGTTTTTTTCTCAAACACTTTGACGGATGCGATCAGCAGTTATCTAAACAAATACGTCTCAAATTGTCCATATTTGGCTTGCCTTTATCAAGGGGAAACCAACCAAACCGTTGAAAGACGTGCCGTTCATAGCTGCACGAGCGCCAGCGCCGGCGCCCGGCGCTTTTTGAGCGCCGGGCGACGGCGCTGGCGAGATTTTTTGACTACACCGGCACTGGCGCCTGCGCGCGCGTGAATTTTTTTGACTAGACGGCGCTGGCGCCGGCGCTCGCGTGAATTGGTGAATATACCGGCGCTGGCACCGGCGCCCAAATTTATGTAGCCGCAGCTTTTTATACACAACAACAATGAGACTGGTAGTAATAAAATCTAAACAAGACAGAGCTAAACAGATTTTAAAGGAAATGTCAGTAATTTGTAGAATAGGAGCTTCTAACTGCGCCGGCGCTTTTTAAGGCGCCAGCGAAATCACGCCGGCGCTGTCGCCGGCGCGATTTTTTTGTTCCGAAAACCGGAGCTGGCGCCGGCGCGATTTTTTAAATTTGGGCACACTGGCGCTGGTGCTGGCGCTTTCTCCAGGGGCTGGCGCGCCATTTTTAAAATTGCCGGCGCTGGCGCTATTTTGTTTGGTCCGCCTGCAGCTATGGTGCCGTTCTATAGAGATTCGGCTGTAGCAACATTTCGGATCAGATTGATCTGAAATGGTCTGACAAATATATTTGTCAAGATAGCCGAAATTTTGCCGGAATCAAAATTTTATAGTCATAAAATGACTTATTTGGCTCAGAATCCACCCCAGAATGGACAGAATCTTAGCCAAGATTGTTTTTTCTGTTTTTTAGTAAAATTCTGAGCGTTTAAGCTGATTAAACAAGAATTTTGATGATCACAATCTAATTTTCCGAAAAACTTTGCCTCTATAGGATAATGGAGGGTTTTTTGCCTTGGTCTCCCCTGTGGTTATTATTTGCGGTTTTTAAGGCTTGAGCTTAGAAAAGGGTAGGCCAGCGTATGTTAGGACAGACTCATGACCAGTGATGGGTCCGCCCCCTCACGCCCCGCTCCGGGGCTTGGGGCGATGCGGGGCGGTAGCTTGGTTTGCCTGGGGGCGTGGGGCGGTACCAGGGCGCAAAAAAATAGGCCGGGGCGCGGGGCGAAGGCAAAGTGTGTGGCTCGGGCGGGGTATGGGGCGCCCGGAGCCGGTTTATTTGTAATAAAATTTGCAAGAAGGCCTCAATTTTTTAAATTTCAATAAATATCGTCCTTATAAATTGGCTGAATCATAATAAAAGCTTGAAAAAACCACCGGCAATGCTTTATAACTCGGTGCGATGCGCCTCGGAACGGGTCACCCGGGGCATGAAGCGGTTCCGGGGCGATGGTCTGGAAATCACTGGGGCGTGGGCGTCGCCGACGCGAAAATTGCCTGCTTACTCATCACTGCTCATGAGTCTAAAATACGTTTGAGTCTGTCCTAACAAACGCTAGCCAACCCTTGCGTAAGCCTAAAATAGAACGAAAAAAACAGCAGGGGCGACCAAGGCGAAAAAGACCGCTTCATTATCACATACCGTATTTCCTCTATTAAGCGCGCATGCGCGCTTATTCTTCACACCCTCGAAAATGTGAAAAATTTTGGGTCACTCTCCAAAATTCCGGGTGCTCAAGCAAAATCTGAAAAGTGGAATCGGTAGAACTCGTGGGAGTTAAGAAAATGCATTAAACAGCTTGGGAGAAAAATTTCTCTGATCTGAGATACAGGCCCTCAAAGTAGGGATTGCGCGCTTATTAGAGCATGCGCGCTTATAAGAGGAAATACGGTAGGTTCAAAAGTTTACCACCACTTTTCAGTAGATCCTGAAAAACCAACTTTTAGTGACTTTTGTCGATACTGGGGTGAGATTCTGAGCAATCCAAGTCCTTATCTATTTATCTAAAACTGCTAGTTACGACAGAGCCTAAGCACGATAAAAAAGAGCAAAGGACAGCGCACAAAGGTCACCAAGATATGCTATCTTTAAAAGTCATAATTAAAAAGGAAAGATAGATGATCAAAGTTCAAAAGTTTGTTACTCCTTTGCATGTGCCTCTTGACCACTGTCTTAAAAAATAAGTTATTAGTTTCATTCATATAATTTTTTAGTGTGCAAGACCTTTCGGCGCCTCTAATGTGTTTGTACCTATTAATAGAGCACAAAAATCCACCCCAAATTTAGCTTAAAATCCATCATCTCTGATTTGGAGGGCAACAACAATTTTTTTGAAGCTACCTCCATCATACGTATTTGTGCTTAAAAGAAAGCTAACTGGTGCTGTACTTGAGTGTTACAGAAAGATATTCGACATAGATTTGCAAAACAAGCAGAAAGTTAGGATCTTGGGACGAAAATTCAAAAGTGTGACTAGCGGACATGCAGTCGAACCTGGATACAACATCACCTCGATATAACACCACCCGAAATGACCGTTTTGGTCAGCTTTGACTAAAATTAAGTCAAGTGAACGCTCGATACAACACCACCCTGAGATCGGTTCCTTGGGGTTGTCTTGTATCCGAAATCGACTGCAGTTCAATTACAGCTCTGTTGCGATCGAATAGACACCCTAATTTGCCTGCCCTATTGTTTTTTTCACAGTTTTTGCCGTGGTCCGCCCTGTTGTTTTTCAGGTGATCATGGGCCAGATTATAAAATCCCCCTCACATGGCCCAAAATCCGGTTTAAACTTCGTTTTTAAGCGTTTTGACCACTTTTACGTATAAAAAAGAAGAAAAAAAAAGATTGGGAAAGCACTTTCCATAGAAAAAATTTTGACCAAACATCGACTTTTTGGCCGTTCTGGAGGGCACTCAGATACTTATTTGGTGGTTTTTACCCTGTTTTGATCACTGAAGCTAGGCAAAAAGAGTCTCTATATACATTTTTCATTAAGAGACTTGCTCGGAATCATGTCTAAGGTAAATGAGTGCGCGCCTGCGCTCCCGAAGGTGCGCAGGACGCTTGGAGTTGAGATGCGCGCACCCACATACCTTAGAGTCTTCCCACTAATTTTTCGTTGCTTTTTCACGTTTAGAGTAGCTAAAATGCCCTCAGGACACCATTTCGGGCATTTTCGGGCCAGGTGGGGATTGTATACTTTAGCCTGATCATGTTAACCAGAATCAGCATAATCACCATGATCACAACAATAACATAACTATAATGAACAGGGGGGACCAAGGCAAAAACTGTAAAAAAAACAAAGGGGGACCAAGGCAAATAAAGGTGCCCCCCGTATTCCAAAACAAATTTCTGTTTAATTTTTTTCAAATTTTTATAGTTTTTCGAAAAAGACTTGAAAAGTTACTAGAAATGCTTCATTTTTTTGTATTTTTCGTGTTGTGTTTTTCTTCAAATTTTGAGAAGATTTTGTCTTAAAAATTTTTGCAATTTTTTGTAATCATTTTGTTTGCAGTGACTAAATCTAATTTATCATTTAATTTTTGTTGATAAACATTTGTGACCAGCCACAATATAGAAAAATTCCATTCCCAAGGCTGTTAAAACAACCAATTTACGTTGGCCAGTCATTAATCAAAGTCAGGCGAACAGGTTTGCTTGCCTTTAGTTCAGTCATTTTCCTTGCCTCCTTCTAATCTCATGTATGCATTTATTCCAATCAACACAATATGAACACATTTAATACTTTTCCAATCAGCTGACCAATTTATTTTTGTCTTTTTAATTTATCAACAGTCTTTTACTTAATTGACACGTGTGATTTTAAACTAAATTAGTAGACATTTTTATTTGTCAACTAAATTAAAATTGAGAAGATTTGTAATTTGTCTGATTTAATGGTTTTTTGTTTTGAAGGTCTTAGAAAGAGCAAATACATTTACAGGCTTTATTTGTTTTGCTTCGAAAATCGCAAAAGAGACCTGCAGGGTGTACCAAAAATTTCTTTATTTTGAAATGGCCATATATTTTTTAGGTCATTTTTTGAAACTCAGACCAATTTTTCTTGCCGACTATTTTTTACTAGGCGCAAAAGGCGCCTATAGCCGCCTTTATCGTGTTTGTGTACCTATCAGTGGTTGGCATACCTACCTTAGAATATCTCAAAAGCTTGCGAAAAGTGTTATGTATAAGATAAAAAGCAAGCTATAGAAGAGACCAAGAACCTTTCGAAATCAACGGTCGACAACTCTACAAAATCAGCTGGTACGAAAATAGTTTAATAGAAGAAACTAGAATTCTCGTCAAGAATCTGCACTATAGAAACATCTAGTAGTTGGAATAAAAAACAACATGGAGTCCGGCAAGCGACATCAAGCTAAAAGTCACTTGCCATATTTCCTCTAATAAGCACGCATGCGCGCTTTTTTTTTCAAACACTCCGAAAGTCTGAAAAAATTCGGGTCGATCTCGAAAATTTCGTGTGCTGAACCAAAATCTGAAACGTGGAATCGGTGGAGATTGTGAGAGTTTAGAAAATGCAATAAACAGCTTTGTAATATTTTTTCTCTGGGCCGAGATATGTGTCCTCAAAGTAGGGAATGTGCGCTTATTAGAGGAAATACGGTATTAAAACAGTAAGTTTAAAATATGGAAAGCATGAACGGACACCCCCAAAGTTCGTTCCCGCCTAGTGTTCTGTTTCGCAATTCGCTGATATCGCAAGGATGCCAAGGACCCTATTCCGGAAATATGTGTCCATATATCGAGGTTCTGCTTTTTTAGAGTGAAAAGTTTTCGGATTTCGAAAAACAATTGGCAAAATCGGCATCCTTGCGATATTTGCGACCAGGCTGTCAAAACAGAAGCGTTAAAACTTTTTGAAAATCGAGGTAAAAAAGTGTCCAACACTAGGCGGGAACGAACTTATGCGGGTGTCCATGTTCGGCTCTACCTTGTTTACTTGTTTAATATGACAGCAAGCATTAAATTTTTTAACAGGATCTTTTTTTTGCAACGCACTTTACTGCCAATTAAATCAACTTTGCACTTTACAGAAACTAATACTTTGTTTACAGTCCATCCAAATTAGTCTCTTCACAACAAAATTTATCAAGAGTCCCTTTTTGCCGTAAAAAAATCATCTGCTGCATTTTTATCACAAACACAGGGAAACAGCCAAGCAAAAATAGTAGTATTAGTACTAGTATATATGAATGAGAATGCTTTGGCGCCCTAATTAATATGTATCTGTTATCTGTTCTAGCTGCAGCAATAGCTGTGTATTTCGAAACACCCACTCTTTTCATTGAAAGAAGTGTAAACAAAATAATTGGGGATTTCCCATTTATCAAAGAATGCTTTTTGGTAGATGAAAGAGCAGGCATGTGACTACTTTTCACATGGTCTGGTTTGAAATTAGGAGAGTTTTTTATACTAGTAATGTGATGACATTGGGTAATTTATTGGTGTGATGAATTTTTGAGTGGTTTATGCTGGTCTATATATATTTGGATGCATTCATTTTTTGAAAAAAGGTTTGTTTACAATGTGTTGTCTACAATGAGTGGAGGTTAGCTCGACCTCTCTATTGTACACACACTTTTGAGTCTGGAGCAGTGTTCTGAGTGGGGCCACACCGGTGCCTTGAGCTGGTGCCGGTGCCAGTATTTTTGAGAGTCGGTGCCGTGAGCTGGTGTCGGTGCCAGATTTTTTGAGGTCGGTGCCGTAAATCGGTGCGGTGCCTTATTTCCAAAAAGGGAAATTACACCGGTGCGCACCGCACCAGGCAGCTCACGACACCGCACCGATGCCGTGAGCTGGTGCCGGCGCTGCAATTCTAAGATTCACAACACCGGTCTGAAGTCATAAGGTAGCTCAGACTTTATGACTCAGACATCGGTAACGAGCTAGTAATTTTAAGTTAATTATTTAGCTTTTTTTACATATCGGTAATGACTTGGCACCAAAGCAATGGCTCTATATGTGTTAGGGTGACTTCCGAAAAAAAAACTTTCTTGATCCCCCTGTTGATTTTTCACGATTTTTTTAGGCTCGCAAGACTGTCGTTTCAACTGTACGATTCGATTCGAAAATTTCGACAAGGCCATGTTGTAGAGCATAGTCGATTTACCATATTGAATTTTTATATTTTCCACCCAAGACAAAAAAGTTGAATCTGGATACTCGACAAACATCGAGCGCCACAAACTAGTAGCACTAAGTAGATTCTTAAAAACGCATTAGTTTACAATATATTCTACCACCAGAAGTTCGAAACTCAGCAGGGTCTGACACTATTTTAAACCATATGGAAAAAAGGGTCAGAACCAGTTAGAAATCGAACATTATAGGGTGTCTCTGTATAAAGTGACTTTATACAGTCACTTTATGCTTGACTCTAAGAAATATGTTTTTGAACATCCACAGGGGTGACCCAGGCAGTTTGTGGCTTGATATATATCGAGTCTTCAAATAAGATTTTCTCTATCTGTTAGTAAAAATATTAAAATTCCATTAAGTAAATCGACTATGCTCTACAAGATGACCTTGTCAGAATTTTCATTGAGTCGTACAGTTCGATCGGTTCCATCGTCATACAATGACACCGAGCTAGCGATTTCAAGTGAATTATAAGTGAATTTTGAAAAAAATTGCATTGGTCGTCCTGTTAATTTTTTCGAAAATTTTTTTCCCTGGAAGGCTTTAAAAGTGTTTGTTCACACTTTTGAAGCAAAATTTTTCAATTTTTTTTTTGGTCAAATAGTTTGGTAAAAAAATGTTCGCCTTGGTTCCCCGAAGCTGCTTTTCGGAAAATTTGCTTTCTGTCACATTCTGTAATCTTCTACAGATTGTTGTAGTCAGCCAGGGTTGGCCGCTTCGCGATCAAGACCAGCACATTGGGGCCGTATTATCGCAGGTAAGCTTTATGGGTTGTCTTTGCTGGTCAACCAACTTTTTCCCAAAGTGCCGGCTTACTGGGATCGCCGGTTAATCGAGAGTAGACTGTATTACATGTGAAAGTGGTGTAGAGAGGTGTGACTGAACTTTGTAGTAAAGCCAAAAAAAGCTTTTTACGTTTTGGAGAATAAAATGTTACCATTCTTTTTTTGGCAATAGTGGAGAATCGCTTACCATTTTTGCCTTGAGTCCCCTGTTGATTTTGTTTAAAGAAAAAATGGGACCGATTCTCCACTAGCCCCTTTTTTAGTCGATCTATTTTTCAGACTACACATTGTATTTTTTTCTTTCTATTTTGAAATCATTTCCAAACAAGACTTTTAAAAGAAGCGATTTCATGTTTTATTGCAAAATCAGATCTGTATTTCTTTTCTGCTGCTCTATGTCCACTCTTTTTTTCGGTTGCAGTATTATCAAAGAGCGCAGACACAGACTACAGCTCTATTTTCTGCTGTTTAGCAGACACAAAAATGTCTGCCTCATTTATTCTGCGAACTTATTCCCTAGTTGATGCCCCAGCCAGCCAACCCCGCTGATAAATTCGCTTCTTGGAAAGGAAATGAGTAGGCCAGTTCACATTTAAGTGGCCTTGGTCTACGGGCTTCTTAATTTCTTCTTCTTTTTTATTGTTTGTCTTTAGTTTTTGTCAGTCTTCTTTCTAATACTTTTAGTGAACCATTTTTTTGTTTAAAAAATGTTTTTTTTATCAATTTTCATTACTAGCGGAATATATTTGCAAGGAAAAAGTGTTTTATTACAAATGTAAGGTTTTTAAAATGGCCGTAATTTTTTTATAGAGCGATTTTCAAAATTATGTTTTCGCCGGTCAATTTTCTCGCCAACAATATTTTAGGTGTATAATGTCCAAAAACACAATTTTAGCTTGGTGACCCATTTGGTTTTGGCCTAGTCCATCTAGAGTGGACCGAAACCACAGGGGGAAGCAAGCCAACATGACGAAAAATATTGTCGGTGAGAAAAATCGATTGGCTGAAACAGAATCTCGAAAATTGCTCTTGAAAGACCTTACTTGTTGATGCAAATGAGGATTTTAAAAATGCCGATAAAAAGCACACTTGTTTTTTACTCCAAATCACTTTTCGAATAATGTTTTCTCGCCATATCAAAATGAAAATTAGAATTGTTATATCTATCTAGTTGACTAAGTCGTTTAGCTGCGATATATGGTGATTTTCGGTCTCTGGTTTGATTCCCGTGTTCACTCTGTTATGTTTGGCCATTTATTATCAATACATAATGAATGATTGAAAAAAAATTCGGAATAAAAAAGTGTCCCGCGCGCATTTGAATTTTTGGCAATTTTCATTGTTATCAACAAGTATGGTCCTAAGATGGGTCCAAAAAGCTACAACCTGTAAAAGCCCAAGTGCACGACTTCTCCGAAAAGTATTTCTGTCTGAGCCTACCTTGTTTGGTTCCCATGATTCATTTTCACACCGTAGTATAGTTTTAGGCGTGCCTGAAAAATCATTGAAGGGGGGTTCCCAACTAGTTTTTTTAGGAGGGGTGGGTTTATTAACGAGTATCGTCCAAATCTCTATTCGGTCAATTCGCAAACTTTTCAGTTATTGTTAAAGTCTTCATAAGATTTTTATGCATGTAAAATATTTTGAAAGGATTTATCTACAACAACATTCTTTAAATGTTGTTTATTTTGGACAAAAATGTTTCTTTTTTACAAAATTGACGATATTATTATTTTGCACTCTTTTCAAAACTAAATGGTTTTTTATAACTAAATATCTTTCTATGACATCACTGTTAGTCGAAATATAATAGTTAACAGTTAACTGTCTATAAACCGGCCCATCATAAAAACCGGCAATGTGAAAAAACCTGATTTGGATGACTGAAAATGTGATTCAACAAAATTGCCCACAATAAACCGGCAGCCTGAGCTAGTCCTTAGAAGTGCAAATTTTCATAAAATTTTCATGCACCCAGCCTTTCTTTTCGACGTTGGGCGACGCCAAAATCGACTTTACGTCGCCCCACGACAAAAAGAACAACCACGTGTTCAACGGCCAGAATTTTCTGCTTTTAAGATTGATGTACCTTTTTGTTGATAATATCGTCAAATTTTGAAAGAGGAATACAGGTGGGTTTTAGAGCTAAAATTCAAAATTTCCAAAAGTGACGAATTCACGTCAATAACCCTACTGCTAAATAAGATCAAAAACTTTTTAAAATCACTACAAAATTGCAAACACTTCATTTCCAATTTGCGTCATTGTCCCCTTGTGTCACTCTGAACAATGCAAAAAAGGGCTGATGCATCTCCCCAAAAACTTGTTTCTCATTAGTCATTTATTAAAAAAGAAGCAATAATCCTTGTTTGTGTTAATACCACGCATGATCGCCAATCTAAATACTCATGATAAATTGAAAATTTCAAATTATTTTCATTTGATTGAAAAAAAATTGTTTCAGACAATATTTATCTTCAATTTTGCTATTATTTACTAAACAATGGCTTCACTGGTCGCAAATCAAGCTCCGTCTTGCCGACGATGCAGTTTGAATGGCATTGGATCTCCGTTGAAGTAGGTTGACCATTTTTGAATATAGAATTTTGAAAGGAAATTTATTTTTATTCACTATATTTCCTCTTATAAGATTCAATAAAAAGTGACAAAATACACCTAATATATTTTTAAAATTCCTTACTTAAAACGTACCGTTTAAAAAACATGTTTGAGCCTGGCTATTCATGGTCACGCGAGCATTCCACTTGAGAGCAAAAGTAGAAGCAAAAAACCTCCTTTAATTTTCAAGTTGAAAAATTTAAATTTCGAACTTTAAGAGAGGCATGTGCAGGAGCCGTACTTTTGGCGGCCAGGGTGAAAATTTTTTTCCGGGCCTAGTCAAAACAAAATTCCGACTTGGCGCGTCTTCCATATATTCAACAAATTTCAAATAGCGTATTTTCTCTATTAAACGGGCCGGACCGTTTATTTTTCAACCCTCGAAAATCGGAAAATTTGAGGTCGATCTAGAGATTTTTAGGTGCTCAACCAAAATCCAAAAAGTGGAATTGGTAGAGCTCGCAGGAGTTAAGAAAAAGCAATAAACAGGTTTGCAAAACATCTTGTCTGGGCTGAGATATGAGTCCTTAAAGTAGAGGGGGCCCGTTTATTAGAGAGGCCGTTTAATAGATAAAATACGGTAGTTAACCAATTTCACATAGTCAACACATCTTACATAGTTAACAAAATTTCCACAGTCAATATATTTCTCATAGTCATCAAATCTTATATAGTTAACAGTTTTATACAGTCAACTAATTTCACATAGTTAACAAATATTACATAGTGAACAAATTTCGGGTTTTACCTTGTCGGTCTGGCTCGTGACTTTTTCGGCCAGGCTCGTAGGAGTTTCGAGATGGACCGGGCTGGCGGTGCACATGCCTGCTTTAGTATGATTTTTTAATGATATGCTTCGCAATTGCAAAAACAAAAGCAATAATATCATTTTGTCCTCTTCTTATTTTTAAGTTTTTTCTTTCAAACTTTAATAAATAACCCTAAAAATCTGGTTAGAATTAGTCTTTGTGTGACAGATCTAGCACGGCAAGTGGCAGCTAGGACACGGACTCTTGCTGACGTCATTCTAGCCTTGCTGCCTGCTTTACTTTGCTTTCAATGCCAGCTTCAAGTCTATTGAAGAGCTGGAGTAAAAAAGTGGAGGCGTTCTCTCTTTCTTACTCGACCACTTAGCATTTTAAGTTTGTTTGCAGGCGGGCTTTCCCCAACCTCATCTCAACTGTTTTTGATCGAAACACTTATTGTAAATACAGTTTTGATGCTTGCAAATATTTTTTTACTTGTTTTTAAGCGAGTGAAGAATTTAAGAGCTCTCAAAAATTAGATCCGAACTGAGTTTAGTCTATTTAAATTGAATTAAATATTTAATTTAGTTGCTGGGCTATTGGAAAATCACATAAAAATGTATTGTTCAATCTTTATCACACACTGTATACTTTCTATTTACTAACCTTGATTTTTCTATAATTTATAAACGGGAAAAATTTGGGCCAATCGTGAGATTTGAAAGGTTTTCATTCCAAAATCGAGAAAAGTCGAATTACCGTATTTACTCTAATAGCAGCCGCCCGAGAAGGGGGCTCGAAAAATAGTAATTTTGGATCTAAAAAAAAATCAGCTTGGGGGACAAAGAATCCGAAAATCAAAATTTTCAGGGTCAACCCTAGGGATGGCTATACGTTATCAAATTCAGCGCATCGAAAAACATGGAAAATGCTGAATTTACATTTTACAGTTCGAACGGTCCCCTTGTAAGTAGGCTGATTTTCCCCACTCTAATTGTGACTTATTGTTGTTTTGCTCAAAATTTTTCATTTGTCTTCGAACAGTCTCAATGAGAATACCAATTTTTCGGTTCGATAAAGACTTTTGACTATAGTTTGCAAGATTCTCTCAAAAAAATTATTGGATTCTTTTTACTTTTTTCTCTTTTGCTCAGGCTTTTTTCGTGAGCTCTCAAGACATTCTAAAAAATACTTTTCTGTATCTTTTGGTATCTTTTTATTTAAGTCATACTAATATATTTTTTGCTCATCTTTTTGATTAAAAAACAAGAAACACAATTTGGGCTAAACTCAAGCCGGTCCTCATGCGGAAAATAATAAATATAAATAATAAATAATAAAATAATCAAAAAAAATCTTTCCTTTTTTTACCCCCAGTGCTATCTAGACCACTAATTTATCTTCGAAAATGCACATCTTCAAGGCTAAAGACTAGCAGAAGTCTGCTTCAACCCACAGATCGAAAACCAAAAGCAAAAAAAAGTTCTTCGTACTCATACACTACTAAACACTGAAAAGTCAGCTAGTCAGACCAAAAAACCCTTGTTTTCCCACAAATATTTCCTCATACCCAGAGAGAGAAAATTCGATTTTCTCTGTGTATTTTCACAAAGACAAATAATATTGGGGTTTTCTCTGACAAAAGAGTATTTTCTCTGCTCTTCTTTCTTTTTCCATTGCTCTAACAACTCAATTCTCTAGCTGTGGTAAAAGGGTAGAGTGTGTAGCCCGCTGAAATACACGGGTGTGGTGTGTACACTCCTGTGTGAATGTACATTCTGTGAAATTTCTCCTTACTGCTCCAGGCAGACAGCTCGAATATCCTCTTATTTTGGTGTCTTTGTGTGTGTGCATGCCGGGCATTGCGCATTTTTTAAGTATTTTTTCATATTGCGAAATCATTTGTTAGAAAATCGGGATTTTCGCAATTCTTAATGGTGAAATTTTTTTGCAGCTGATTAGCCAAATTATGAAAATAGAAGTTTTCAAAAATATATAGTCATAATATTTATGTTCAAATCAAGCTTTCATATAATGACACCACCTCGAGTTCGTTTCCGCCTAGGACCTGACTCCTTTTTATTGATCTTTGGTATATTTGCCAGTTCTTTTTGGCTAGTCTGATCCAAAATGTCGCAAGAATTTCAGTTTTTGTTTCTAAAGCAGGGCTGCCATCTAAAATTAAAAAAAAAGACATTTGGGCAAAAAAAGACATTTTGACCATTTTTGAAAGAAAAGTACATTTTATTGCCATTTTGAAGCGAAAACTTTTTTTCCCACTAAAATTTCAAAAAAAAAAAGATTTGGGATTCCAAAAAAAATACGACTTTTTTTAAAAAGAAAATATGGCAGCCCTGTTCTCAAGTGACTCATAGTTATCGATAATACAACACTATTTCGGAAAAGAGAGTTTTAAAGGGGCATACCAGCGCGTTAAACTGCAATCAAGGCAGGGAGCAAACCAGCAATTAATTTCTCTCATGACTGTTTTCTACAAGCGTTCTACCTAATCCGACAAAAGTTTCCTGCCCACTTTTCAGAAGTAAGATAAGGTCATAAATATCAGAATTGACATAAGACGAGGGAAAACAAGGAAATTTTCGATAACTCGCTGGTCCCCGCCTTAATATGCCTTGGTATGCCATTTTAATTCATCAAAAACTGGAAAAACTGTATTGATTTTCAGAAAAGACCCTTATAACCAAATACAACTGGAAAACACTATAGAAAAATCAGAAAAAAAGTTTTAGGTTCTACGCGGAAACGAACTCGAGTTGTTGTGTTTACAGAAAAACTCCAATTTATAAGCATTTTCGGCAAAAAAATTTTTTTTTTGATTTCGGATGAAATTTTTTTTGCAACCTGAAATATGTCCTTGGTCTTATAAGGTAAATTTTTGGCGAAAATGTCCAAAAGATGCTGAAAATGGATAAGAAAAGTCACATAAATACTACAGTTAATTTAGTAAAATAAGAAAAAATTTTAATTTGTTTTGACAAAATAGTTTTTCATGATATCAAATATATATCACTCTTTTGGTCCTGTGAATTTCCTTTCTGTAAATAAAAAATGGTTCATAGTTTTGGTATGTTTTTCTTGCATTTTTGTCTTCCTTGTTCCTATTCTTGCAAAGTCCTGTTATTTTCACATGCATCAGCAGTAGTTGGAGTAACGGAAAAAGTTGTTTTTCCGATAGGTTGGCTTTTTTAAGATTGTGGGTTTCATTTATATATAAAAATCGTTTTTTTCAATCAAAATTATTGCTTATTTTATATCCTTACTAAAAAAATCAAATTAAAAAAAACTCGAAAACGACCTTTTGTAAAATCATTGTTTCAAATGCGTCAAAATGACCATGATTTTTGGTTGCGGTGGCATTTTACAAATTCAGATAGGCGGTAGGCAACACTGGACGCTACTCATTTTACACAACCTCTCGCCCGCGACAAATCCCACCCCCCCCCCCTCAGCAAAAGCTACTCGGTAATACCGCTCCACCCCAATAACTTTTAAGGGGTACTTAACCCATGGGTTTTTTGAAAAAACTAAAATAAGTACGGGTCGTACCTGAAGGCTCAAAGCTAAGCTTAAGGGCTTATGCTAATTGCTGAGCCTAAAAAAGAATTTTTTGTTGGAAAATACCTTGGTTACCTCTGTCCATTACAGATATATTATTATGGTGATTGTGATTATGGTTAACATAGTCAAACAACATGGGGACCAAGGCACTTTTCAAAAAAAGCAACAAAAAATAGCCACCTAAAGTTAATAGCACCAGCCCTTTTAACTGAGTTAGGGTATATTATCCGAGATTACAGTCAACCCTCGATTTAACGACACCCTCGATTTAACGACACCTTAAGTCGGTCCCAGGGGTGTCGTTAAATCGAGGGTTGACTTTATAACCTACTTCTCATTTTTCTAAATATTACTTTTCAAAATTTTCTTCCTATTTTGCCCTATCAATAAATTACAAATGTCTAGCATCTCTTTTTAAATAACTAAAAAGAGCACAAGTGAAAGGAAGTTAAGCATTTATAAAAAAATGGACTAGTAAATAAAAGTGCATCTATTAAAAATAAGAATGCTGACTCCTGCTTTGTCTAAAGGTCAATATTTATGTTAAAAACTAGTGAAATGTGCACTTCTCATGTTATTTATCCTTTTCGCTTTACGTCAAAGTATATTTTGGAGCTAGAACATGCTTGTAAGATAAAAAAAAGCATCATTAAAGTTTATGACACCATTTTTCAGCCCTTTAATTTTTTTTATCCTCACCACAAATGTAATGGTGGAGAAAATGAGCGTGGGTAGCACACAGAATAATTAAATTCTGCTATTTTTTATATCCAAAGAGTAAAGTTGGCGAAAATTGGTAAATGTCAGTCTAAACTTAGTTGTTTGACAAATTATTGAGTATAATTTTCTCACAGAAGTATTGTTACTATTTTTTTTAAATCTGTTCATTACAACAACTTAATTTAAATTCTGAAATAAGAATCAGGTCGATCAATAAGTTTGATTGCTTTTTTCATTGGTAGTCAAATTCAAATTTTTTATATTAAGTCGTGCCATACGTTCTGCCCGTCTTTTTCAAATAAAATTTTGTGGCATTATGTTTAAAACACGTTTTTCAGAATTGACCTTTTATTTTGTAGCTGACAATCTTGACTAAAAAATGATAGGTCAATTTTGGAAAACTTCTTTGAAAATTTTAAGAAAAAAACACGATGCCAACAAATTTTCATTTGAAGAAAAAAGGGGACAGAAGTTTTGGCACGATCTAATATGTGTGAGACCTGGTGATTCATGGCTTTTTTGCTGAAGAAAACTTCGTAACATCGAACAAGCTTTTAAAATTAAAATTCAATTTACCCTTGTGGTCTAATTTTAAAGTCCAGCCACAGAAAAATTTCGCATTTTATGATTTTTCGCTTTTTTATACATTATGACTTTTTTATTCTATCTTACTTAACATCAAAAATCTCGTCAAAATAAGAAAAATTATTCGAAAAATTAATATAACTAAGTTTATTGATTATTTGTGTTTACATCAAAATTTGCACCGATACTTATTTATTTTTTTCAGCAACTACCCTTTGTCCATGATGAGCAAAGCTACTTCAGCTTCACTCCAGCGGTTTTGGCTAGAGAGTGGAGCCTGTTCAGGCCCGCATTCTCGGTGAATCCTGCTCTACCTTAGAATTGGAAGCCCTGGCCGCAGTTCACCAATTGTCTTGTGCGGTTCAAAACATAAGTGTGTCTGAGATGCTACCTCGGACATCCGAGCTTATTTTCGTCAATGTGACTACTTTGGAGGGTTGGTTTTGAGATTTCAAAAATATTTCACATTTTTCTTAAAAAAGCAAAACACTATTTCTGTTCTCTATGTTCAAGATTAGGGTTTTTTAATTTACTTTTAAAAAAAATCGGTAAATTTACCAGAAACTTAGTCTTAGCTGAAGACCGGTAAAAAAGGATTTTCGATAACTATAGAATTTCTTGTATAATTCTACAGTTGTTGACCTACAGTTATCATCCTGGGTTGGTGCTCCTTTTGTCGATAACTATATGATAAGAACTGTAGAATTTCTTGTACAATCAAACCTCTATATAGCAACCATCTAATGCATCCACCTCTTTGTTGAATCCGCTTTTTTTGTCTCGGTTGGCTTGGTCGGAAAATAAATTACCTATTATCAGCCTTCTATATTGCATCCGGGCAGAGCCGGTCGCTTGCGTGATGCAATATAGAGGTTTGACTGTATAATATACCAGAAGCTCTACAGTTATTGACGTACAGTTATCAACCTGGGTTGGTTTTCTTCTTGTCGATAACTGTAGAATTAGATTGGCAGTTGTCGAAATCCTAATTTACCGATTTTGTGTAAATAAAAATATGTTAAGTAAATTGCTTTAAATTCACCATTATATTAACTGTCACCCAACCCTACTTGAAACCTTAATACAAGTTCTCTTGGTTTGAAAACCACGAGCAGATGTAATTTTTGTGTAAAGTAGACAAAAAGTGGATGAAAAAAACAAATCTACCGTATTTCCTCTAATAGAAGCCCCCTCCTATTATAAGCCCCCCCCTCTAATATAAGCCCCCTCTGGAGGTCATCCAAAATATAAAAGCCCCCCTCTAATATAAGCCCCCCCCCCTCTAGTGGGTATCCTGAAAATATAAGCCCCTTTTTATATAAACCCCTTAATCAAATATTTTTTAGATAAACAGGTGCTGCTAAACGTGGTAAAAGATACAAAGAGTGCCTTTATGTATTTGCCTATCACATCTTTCGAAGTGGATCGCTGGAATACTTGTGAATGAGTGAATTTCAAAGCAAAAACTACATCGAGTGCTATTTAGCGGGCATTTTGTTGGTTTAAAAAATTGCTTTACGCAGTAATCATCGGCAGAAAATCAGCAACAAACGATACAAAGTGACGTCGGTTTACGTTTGAGGAACAAGAAAATAAGTCGGCAGCATAGGTCAGATAAAAAGAAGGCATAACGATATTTCGCAGAAAATTATCTTAATTTCGCAGCAAATTTTTGTCTCGCTTTTTTATTTTTGATTTTCTAACCTTTTTTTGAAAATTACAGGTGAGTCGAGAAATTCGAACACTTTTAATAAGCCATAATCTTGTCTAGGACAAATTCCGAAATTCTGTAAACGCAGAACGACTCAATTTTTTATAGGAATTTCTTTGATATATAATGTGAAAAACACAATTTTCGCTTGATCCCCCATGTGGTTTGGCCTTGGCCATCCAGAGGCTATTCTCAGACATTCGGCAAAGTTATTACTCTAAATGAGAATTTAGCTACATAATGGTGTCAATACTTTCAGAAAAAGTATATGTAAACTAATAGAAAGGTAAAACAAAATTCGCTGAAAAATTAAGATATGCTGCGAAATTCCAATACGCCCAAAATAAATTTAGGTAGAACGCCTCCGAGAGAAACAGTGGTAAACTATGAATATAGAATAAGTGCTTTTGATGTTTAAACGCTGTTTCAACAATGTTATGTGGAAAATTAGAAGCGATCAGAGGGTGGCGTAAAAAAATTATGACTAAAAATTTTTTCCGCGCCTTCGGCGCGGCGAGTTCAAAAATAAAGGCCCCCCCCTCTAATACAAGCCCCCCCTCTAATATAAGCCCCCCCCCTGGAGGCCATCCATAAAATAGAAGCCCCGGGGCTTCTAATAGAGGAAATACGGTAAGCTTCTGTTCAGCCTGTTTTGCAAAGCAAAAACAACACTTTGGTCTTTATTGTTCGAAGTGTAGTAAGTTTTTTTCTATGAAAACGTGTTTTGTAAATGCAGCTGTGTAAATTCATCTTTTTCCAACTACAGCAAAATAAAGGGAATCGAAAAAGTCTGAAAATTAGCTTAGAAAATGAAAAAAATATATTTCAGGACAACCCTACTGCCTAGAATTGACCCTTAAAGGATGGAGAATCGCTAGTTTGAAAAATGATTGCATGACAGGTATTAGTTGTGGTCTTTTCTAAAAGTTATATGTATTTTCTTGAAATTTTAATTGCAGGTGATTTCACTAGAATGGAGCTGTTTACCAACTATTACGAGAGTCTCTATGACTTGATGGAACTTATTTCTCCTGGTTACAAAGAACTGTTTAATGAAAAGCTGGTTCAAAGGCTAAGATTGCTTGAGGTAAGTACTTTTCACACTGTACTGATGAAATTAAGTGCCTTTCTAGCTAACTTCTATTTTACTTTGGGACAAAATCAACAAAAAACAGAAAACACAATATTGATCTATTGGTCATTTTTTCTAAGTCAAATTTTGACCCATCGTTAACTGTAGAATTTTGTATAATTACACGAGAAATTCTACAGTTATAAAAAGTTGAGGTGAAATCTAACTCAGGAAAAATGAATGTTTTTCCAGAGAAGAACAAAAAAAAGTCTGACAATTTATGTGTTCGACGGTGCGCACAAAAAAATATGCCTTGCTCTCCAACTTTTTGAAAAAGTACTTTTCCATACCAGCCGACCCCCCCCGTTCTTTTTTGGCACAACTTTTCTTCTCTAAAAAATATGGTTATTTATAAGGCTCGAAGCTTGAGCGCAGATAGACCAGCGTATATTAGCCTATTTTAAAAAAAACAGGGCGACGAAGGCATATTTTTTGGGCGTACCCTCGAACACATATAGAACCAAAAGTTTAAAAAAGGAGTATTATTTGAAAAGTTGAGTTTCAAGGACATCAAGAACAGTTTCGGAATCTACTGCAATAATCAGAAAAAGTGCCGAAAAATTCCCAATTATTATTTTTCTCTATGAAATACCTAAAATTAGCAAAAGACCAAATTTAACAAAAGAAATCAAAAACTCAAATTTTTGTATTTTTTTCTTTTATTTTTCTTGCCTCACACAGCAACAAATTTTAGGAAGAAAACGCTTCCACAGACTCCGACTACGGCGACTGCCTTCGACAGCCATTGCCTCATTCACTGTCTCCGTCTCCAGGTGGATCCACTTCTCCACCACCCACACCCAACAGATTGCTTGGTCAATGCCATGGTCGTCACCCTCTGGATATGCACCACACCACGTTGATCGGAAACCAGTCCCAAAATCTAGGGCAGGAAATAGACAGGCCGATGCATGGATCTAACAGCTCTTCTTCATGCTCCTCTGCAGCTTGTACTTAGAAACCGTGTTAAAATTTTGTTTAAATATACACATTAGGTGCTCGTTGCAGTGACAAAACTTTTGAAATATTATATTTTTTAAGATTCCATCAGGGCATTAGTGAAAAATAATTGAAAAACTCCACAACTTCTCAATCTTGAGAGATTCGTTACTGTAACAAAAGCTAGTTATCTATTAAGATGAGTAATTCTAGGCACATTTTTATAACTTTACAAGCTTTCAGTTCTGCAAAGTGGCCAGTTATTCACAGTTATCTTTAAATTTTGGTGTCTTTTATTTTAAAAACTACCCAGCTCATGTGAATAATTTCGGACTTTTTTAGTAACTAAACGAGTCTAAGAAATATGAATCACAAAAGAGATTAAAAAAATGGTTGGCTGCCGAGATATGACCTGCCGTTGTAGGGCCAAGATTTCATAAAACGAATATGCTACTCAGGTAGTATCGGCCTTTTAGGGCAACTTTTTCGCCTTGATCCCACCTGGTGTTTTTTTGATTTTTAAGGGTTAGACAAGGTTAGACCAACGTATGATAGGACGGTCTTAGACTTATGTTGACATACGCTGGCCTATTTTGCCAAAAAACAACAGGGGGACCAAGGCAATTTTTAAGAAAAAACAACAGAAGTGACCAAGGCATATTTTGGCACCAGATAGCGATATTAAAAGGTAGTTTTATTCAACAAAAAAACATCGAAAATCTAAGAAAAAAGCGTGTCTAACTGGCCATACACTTTTAAATCTATTCATCGTATTTGCTACTATTATTTATATGTTTGTGTATTTATCTATATATCATAGTCCAAGCCAGAATCACTTAAGAACTACTTTTTTCTTAAATTAAAACTCGTTGAATAATAAAATTTTAATAACTAAAACAATATTTCACTGCTATTGTTTACTTTTCTCTATAATCCCATTTGTGTACGCACCCAGCTTAGAAAAAAATTTTAATTCATTTTTTTACATTTATTTTCTTTTTGTCGGTTTGTCAGGCTGTAAATTAATTTTTGCGAAAAACTTGAGATTTTTCGTAGAGGGGGAGGTGAAAAATTAAAAAATTACATCCGGTGTCAGACATGCGTTTTTACACAGTCTGTGTTTCTTTGAAATTCATTGAACAAAAATCAAATACCGTAAATTCTCTATCTGAAGCCCATAGGCTTGTATTACAACACACAGCTCCCCAATTTTTCGTGACATTGTGTTTTTAGATATGAAAACTTCAACATTTTTAGGCACACGACCCCTCAAAGGATAGCTCTTTTTCTTAGCTACATTTTTAGCGGTCGTGTGCCTAAAAATGTTGGATTTTTCATATCTAAAAACACATTGCCACAATATGCTTGGGGAGTTGTTTGTTCTAATTCAAGCCCATAAGCTTATTTTAGAGCCTTTACGGTATTTCATTTCTGCTCTTTTACATCCAAATAGTGCTTGAAAAATAATTCTGTATATATGGGTGTCATTTCGGCAAAGTGTTTAAAAATCTTTGTAGGGTTTTGCGCAAAAGTTTCTGTGCAGCCTAATATTGAATTTTTTATTATTATTTAGTAGTAATTTTATAGTGTGATACTAATTAAAGTTCGTTGTTGATTTGAAAAAATTTATTGTTGTCAATAAATATGAATTAACATTTCATGAAGTTCAAATACACATATATAAAAGCAACAATAAAACATGATCCAGTTGGACTACAGCCTTCATAGTATTAGTTCTTTTCGGTTACCGCATTTCTGTGGTATTGACGCGAGCTCTCCTGATACCACATTAATGATTTTGGTTGAGCAACCGAAAATCTCAAAATCCGCCTTTAAATTTTGGGACTTTTTGGTCGTTGAATAATACATAACTCTTCCCTGGACTAATACAGAAAATAGAGTATGCTCTTCGCCATTTATCAACATATTGATACGGAAATCACAAGAAAAAACGAAAAAAAATGTGATGGCGATATAAAATCAATCAGAATATGGGTGTGTACCTTCAATCGTACCTACAAGTTCAAACAAATCGGCGCCCGGAGCCTTCGTGAAATTGGTGCTGGAGCCCGAAAGTAGTAAAATTTTGAATGGTGGCGGCGCCCGTGCAGGTGTGCTCTTGATCTTACTAGTCGTTATTATGGGAGGGGCCGATTCGTATTCGCGCTTCTCGCATTTGACAAAACTCGTATTCGCAGAATTCAAAGTTGTGTTCTTGGCGTTGTGTTTTTGATCCACTTTTGCAGTCTGCTCTTAAAAAATTTATCACTCATTTTGTAGCTTATCTCACTGACTTCAAAATAAGTGTAACTCACAAAATAGTGGACTACAAAAAGTGGGTCAAAAGATGCGAATACGAGTATTGTCAAATACGAGAAGCGCGAATACGAATCGCCCCCTTCCGTTATTATCGACCTTATCGCCGTCAGTTTTTTTGACGGAGATTTCAGGTTAAACATATTTTAATTGACAATTTCATGATTTTTCGAGAGTTAATAAGGGCGCTACTCGGTTGTAATCACCGGACACCTCTCTCCCCAAAACAGCTCGTCGGCAGAATTTTTTTGGTAGGAGGTACAAGTACGATGTAGGACGACAAAAATTTAGCAGTAGGGAGTACTGCTAAACCAAAAGCCGAGAAAAAGTAACAAAAGAGAGAAGATACCTAAGTAGAAAGCGAAGGATGCTCTCAAAAGAGATGTATTACCTAACTTCAGGTGGAATCAAATGGTCAGCAGCAACACAAGATCAGTCTGAGGCTTAATCATTTCGGTGATTCTGCTGCATTTATGGTCAACTATTTGGGATTTTCAAGTTACTTGGTGCAGTGTCGTCACTATTGTTGGTTTTGTGCTCTGTGAGTGCTTGTTTCTGAATTTTTGCCTCTTTTATTCCATATTCAGGCTGAAGTCAGTGCTCATCAAGTGGTCATCAAATATCATTACATCAGTGGTTGAGGTGCATTTATAGGCTCAGTTTGGGATTGATATTTTCTCGCTGTTGCAGCATTGTGATGATAGTCTGTTATCTTCAGGTGGGAGGAGTCGAAATTAGGGTCGGAATAACAGTTAAAGTTGCAACTTTAATTAACAACAATTGACATGTGTCACTATATCGGTGGTATTTTTATTTGTTGGGGCTAGCTCTGGGGTGTCACTATAGCGCGGGCGTCACTAAAGGGGTATCAATAAAGCGGGGTACAATCTAATGCTTTTTAGTCAATACCAACCGAATAATCTGCAAGGTGTCGGGGCTACTTTCGTTTATCCCCCAAGCACATGAAAAAAATTTCGATTTTTTTCCAGGAAGTGACATGCCAGAAATCGATTGCGATCATCAAGAAAGCAGAAAACGTCATCTGTTGCCCGTAAAAACGCAAATTTTAAAGTTAATTTCGTTTATTGTGCTCAAAAATGTCAAAACAATGATAGTGACACACGCGTGTTTACAGGCAACAGATGCCTCTTTTTGCTTTTCTGATGAGCGCAATTGATTTCTGGCATGTTTTTACCCCTAAAAGCCACTTCACGGAAAAAATCGAAAAAAAAAAATTTTTCACGTGCTTGGGGGCTGGTGGATATACGAGAGTAGCCCCAAGGTGTCACTATAGCGTCGTTTAATTATACTGTGCTTCATACTAGAGAATTATAGTTTTTACCTTGGTCCTCTGTTTCTTTGTAATTATTATTTTACCTGACCAGGAGGTAGCCACCTGAGGTTTCGGAGTCCGGTGTGTAAATTATTCATTTTTAACTTAAGAAATCCGAACAATATCACATATAATAGCATGGTTTGTTTTTGATTCAAAATTTTTCAGGTCGGACGAGTGAATATCTACCTGTCCCGAGGGCTTCTTACCCAGGTTTCAGATTTCGGGTGTCTTAAATCGGGATTTTAGTCGGCCTTTTCTGTGTCAAAATTAATAATTTGTCTGAAACTCCATTAACGACTTCTGGAACAACAGTTAAAGCATGTTTAGATAAAATAATTTTAACACAATATTTTATTTAACTTTCACAAAAATGTGTAGTTGCTTTTCACAATGAATTTGGCGAATAAATATTTTTTTTATAAATTATAAAAATATTTTGTTTCTACGAAATGCTGTTATTCAACAAATCTGCAGCAATTTTCTTTCGAAAATATAACATATGCTCTTGACCAAAATTAAACAAATACCCTTGAATTTTGTAACTGGCAAAGACAAGCGCGAACACGCCGCAGTCATTCGCATTGGATTGCTGTGGCACACTCAGATCTTCCTTTATATCCCAGTCATCGTGATTATAACAAACTCGAACAATATTCCTGAAATCAGCTTATATAGAATATTTAACTCATTTTAGGAAAACGTTTTCCAAAAAATCCGACTTTTGTCACTTGAGCGCAGTTTATGTCACTCCATTTTTTGTAGCAAAAATTATGATCTACAAAATAAATTTATAAAATTCAGCATGTCTTATCTCTATTTTGAAAAATGCAAAATTTTCCATAAAGTCATCAAATTTTTAGTACCAAGAAATTATTTTTTTTTCGAATTTGTGTCTAGCCAAACTGAAATTTTTGAATAGGATCCTCCGACTAAGAATACTTTTTTTGCAGCTTATTCACTTAATTTTCAGAAAAAATTTCAAAAGACACGATCTTTGAAAATGGAATACTTTTTGAGAAAATTTGGCCTTGTCAGAAAAAGGAAATTTTTTATTCTTATCTTGTGACCTGAATTTTGGGGCCATTTGGCGATATTTCATTCATTTTCTTTGACTTTTTTAAATTTTTTTTGAAAAAAAAAGTTTACACCATCAAATAGCTGAGATTTCAGGCTACAAAATGGTATTTTTCGAGCCGGGAATGGCTACGGGCTGGCTTTTTGATGAAAAGCTTAGTTTGGTGGTGACGTTTTTTGAAAAAAGTGTTTTTTGACCAAAAGCCAGATGGTAGGCCAACACTTTATCAGATCTCGTCCCGGAAAATACCGCTTTGTGGCTTGAAATCTCAGCTATCGGATGGTGGAAACTTTTATAAAATCCTGAAAGAAGTCAGAGAAAATCAATAAAATGTGGCGAAATGAAACGGGACCCTACCCTTTGGGGATAGTGAAACTGCTGGATTTGTCCATATAGATTCTTAAAGTTTCGAAAAATTCTGACTCTATCCTCCGTTGATGCTGTCATTTTCCGCTTTGGACTTTTTCAGCCCTCGGTTTAACAGGGGATATGATTCACGATGCCAAAATTAAAGAAACTTAATAAAATTCGGTGTTTATATTGCTCTGGAGAAGTTCACCGTTTTTATTGTCATTTAGTGGCGTACGCATCAATTTCTGATCCAGGGAGAACCAGGCCATTTTTACTAGGAATGGAGAATGCCCTAATCCGAAGTTGAAAAAAATTTTTGAAAAAATTCTAAAAAAAACTAATCATTTTGAATAAGAAAAATCGGGAAATCACCTGGTTATGCGACACCCAGACGGCACAGACTGAAATATTTTTCAGGGATGGGATCTGAACCCTAAAAATCCTCCGAGACGGGCATCCCGCCCCGACTTTCTCCATTCGTAATTTTTAAGCCTTCTATGGCGCTACTCGGTTTTGAAAAACTACACCCACTTAAAAAGAATATTAGCTAACTTTAGTTTAAAATCTTAACTGTTTTTATCTTACTGGTGCTATATGGCCGCTTCAAGCGGCCAAAACAATTTATATTGCACTATTTGAATTTCGATTTCAACAGATGATATTTGAAAATCTTATGAGTTTAGTAGCTAACTTGGGTACATAGTTGGACGCCTCTGAAAAACCACCGCCGCCGCCGCCACCGCCGGCGGCACTTTTTATTTCGCCGCCGCCGCCGGCGCTGCCATCGCCGCCACCGCCGCATCCAGCTAACGCTTCACTGTCAAAAAAAATTTTCTGTTTAATTTATGTTTGTCATAGAATAAAATTTTTGCAAGAGAACAGTAAAATTCTAAATTATGTCATTTATCATATTTTCGTAAGATGACCATTCAAAACAAGCATTGTTTTGGTACTTTGTAATTGGTGGTGCCGCCACCGCCGCGACCGCCGCCGCCACCGCCGCCGCAGCCTAATTACTCCGCCGCACCGCCACCGCCGCCGCCGGCCTCATTTTCAGCCGCCGGCGCTATTAGCTAACTTTAGTTTTAATTAAGCGACGGCGGCGGCGCCGGCGGTGGCGGCGGCGGCGATCCAACTATGCTTGGGTACATCACTCTTCAATTGTCGAGTTATACTTACAAAGATCTAACCCAGCCTGGGGGATCCCACGTCAGTTTCAGGACACCCAACCCAGCCCTGTATTTCATGCTAATTCTCAAGACATATAACCCAGTCTGGGATCTCATGCCCACGTCACTTTTAAGACATCCAACCCAGCCTGGGATCTCATGCTAATATTGAGGACATCGAACCCAGTCCGATATCTCATGTGCACTTTCAGGGACTCATTGTTGACCTATTATACCTTTTTCAGACATTACTGTCCTTAGCTTTATATATTTTTTTTAAAATTTGTTTGATCAGTTCCCTGTATACCTTTTTCGGACGAATCTTCACGTGCTCACTACTAAGCTTATCACAAACTTTTTCAGGCAATTTCCCTTATCGACACTTTTTATACCTCTTTTAAGAATAAAATGTACCGTGTTTGTTCCAAAATTTTTATTTTTGTTGGGTCTTTTTTAATTCCATGGTTCATAGAATCGAGCATAGTAATGGTTTTCTCGTCCGCATCTACAACAATCATTGCCCAATGATTTCCATTGATGTGCGCGGGCACCAGTATTTTTGAAATTTTTCCAATAAAATGTTGTGGATTATAAACACTACCATTTAAACAACTGAAAATGATTACATTAACTAGAATAAAACATGGTTCGTAGCTCTTGAACTACGCTACAAAAACGCTCTAATAATTTGTTTTGTTTTAACTTTTGACGAGTTAAAGTGATGACAATATAGGTCAACTTTTCAAAGTAACCTCTGAACTCTTTGGAGTCAAATGCTGACTTCTCGAAAAAAAATCTAGCTTTTTACACAGTTAACCCTCTATAAACAAACACCCAAGGCTCGGTCCCGTACAGACTATAAGTAATTTATCGAGAAATTATCTTCTATTAACGAGCACCTTCTCTAAATGATGAAACAGTCTTTCTTTATTTTTCCATACGAATTTCAGGGGCTTTTTCGCAATTGGACAAGGTAGTCAAAACTGTTGACGATAAACTAGGTTTTTCCTCACGGCTAAGTTTCGGTATACATCCCCCACTCAAGTTTGGTATACACCCCCAGTTTGCCTTGGTCCCCCAAGCTAATTTAAAAAAAAAATTTTTGAAATTTTAAAACGCTGTTTTTTATTGGTTTAAAGTTTAAAAAAATCGGAAAAAAATTTAAAAAAAAATCACTTTGGGGACCAAGGCAAACTGGGGGTGTATACCGAACTTGAGTGGGGGGTATACCGAAACTGCTCCTTCATCACATAGTCTGGCTATATGTGTTCGAAAGGTACAGCCAAAAAAAATGCCTTCGTCGCCCCTGTTGTTTTTGTGCCCCTTCGGGGGCTTGGAGTTGAGATGCGCACACACACATACCTTAGACACAAGCAGTCAAAAGGTCCTCTGGATGCGTAAAAAAGCGTGCAGATCAGAGTTTCTTTATGCGTAGGTCCCAGTATTCGGAACTATTTTCAAAGTCCATCTTCTTGGGTGTATAGGTACATTCCCCAGTGGATCACATTGATCCCCAAGGCAAAAAGTCAATTTTTGTCAAAATTTGCTTTTCAAAATGGTCCACCACACCCTAAAACATAATTTTTCAACGTTTGAGATGATAAAACATTTAAAAAAGCCAGTACGTAATAGTGTGGTTTAGCCTGAAATATACCTTAAAAATGACGGTGTAGATATGTAATATATGTGACTTTCGGATTTAGTTAGTAAATTCAAATAGTTGTCTATTACATCAGAGAGCAGCCATTTTCCATCTTTGAGGCTTTTTATCATTTTCACCGTCAGCCTTTCTTCCGCGCCTCTTAGCCATACTCCATTCGTATAGTCAGAAATATTATTCCAAGATATTCTATATTATCATTGTCGAAAGGCATCAAGTGATTGACATCTGATATTTTCCAGCTTAACTCATCCATCAGCCGTAGCCGGTTGATGGCTGAATTAAGCTCACCCGTCTGAGTTTGAACTCAGCCGGATGACTCAAATTTGACAATTAACAATAGCCTGGAGGAGAACTTTATTCCTGAACTTTTTTTTATTGACTGAAGACTTAAAAATTGTCAGAAAAACTGTTAAAAAAAAAAAAAACGGCAAAAAGTTGATACAGAAACTTTTCTCAGCCGGCTGACTTTGAGAAATTTTCCTCAGCTTGAGATGTCAGCCGGGCTTAATTTTCTACCTCAGCCTTCCGCTTCAGCCGGTCAATGGCTGAGTTTGACAAACATAATTTTTGACCTTTTGAGGGGTTACCGAGTGCAATAGTTCCAAAATTTGACGCTTGAAATGCCATTGAGTAGGAAACATTGGAAAATTTTTAAAAAAGGTCTTAAAGAAGAACAAAATGCTTTTACAGCCACAACTTGAGAAATGTTTAAGAAGGACAGATACTAAACTCTAAAAATGCTAGAATTTCTAATTTTTTGGAATTTCCGTATTTTTTTTGGATTTTCGAACGTTGGCAGGAGGTTACGAATTTTGGAGTCTTGAGCAGATGCATTCCAGATTTTTTGTCTTCTATTTTTTGCCTTGTCAAAACCCTGATCAGATTCCGGTAAATCCGTAAGGATTCTGATCCGCAGCCCGGACCTAGTTTTAACCGCATTATGATTTGAATTTCAAAAAAAATGAATTTGAATATTGTTTGTCTTGAGAGGAATTTAAAATTTGACAGGAACTTTTCATGTTTAAGGGCAGTTCTATAAGCAAATTGACCATGCTGTACTCGAATTCAGTTTCGAAAATTAGGTTTTCCTCAGTGAAGTAAAAGCTTTAAGTAAAAATCGATTTTGAAGTTTTTTTGAGAGTCTTGATAAACACTCCCAAATCCTCTTTTTACCATACTTTAAGACTTTTTCTGGTGCAGTTTTTCTTGTTCTGTCTAATGCTATACATCGATAACTAAAAAAATAACGTTATCACTCTTTTGTTCGGTTCTTGAGCGTCAGCAACGTTTTAAAAAATGACAAAAAAAGATTCTTTGAGGTGAAATTTTCACATTGAATTGTCATAAATATATTTTTGATATCTCATTTGAAAGATCGCAATATAGTCTTTCTGAAGCTATGAATTACTGTATTCGATAATGGAAATTGACGAGATCTGCCCTCTTGCAGTTTTATACGAAAAAATGTTGACTTGGTTTGTTCGTAGGGGTAGCTAACCCGCAAATAGTAAGTTTTTTTCTAATTTTTTTATTTATCTTTTTCATCGTGAAATTCTGCACCTGGATGTACTCTTAGTACAATCAGGTATTTCAGTGTCAAAAAATTCAAACATTTTAGTAGATTTTTTTGGTCACCCCCGCCTCCAAAACATCAAAAAGGTTTTGCCTTGGTTCCCACTGTTGTTAATGAAAGACTGCTTACGCATTCAGGCTCAGGCAAAGGTAGGCCAGCGTATGTTGGGATTAACTCAAACAGGCTTCAAACCAGGGCTGCCATCACATGACATTTGGTCAAAAAAGAACGTTTTGCTTCTTTTTAAGAAAGAGGGTCATTTTATCCAGTGCTTATTGCCATTTTGAAGCAAAAAAATTTTTGACTACAATTTTTTTGAAATAATAAAGATTAAAGCTTCTGACAGAAGGACAAATATTTTTTCAAAAAGATGGATGGCAGCCCTGCTTTTAACTCATGTTTAAGTCTGACCAAGCATTCGCTGGCCAACCTAGAACCTAGAACAACCTGAAAATTTTCAAAAACAACAGAAGGACCAGGGCCAATGGGTGAGCTACACTATAGGCCACCCACTAGATTACACCCTACGCTGCCTAGAAATTTGCCTTGGTCCCCAAGCTGATTTTTAAATACAGTTTTTTAGCACTTTTAATTAAAAAGTTGCAAATTCTTTTGTGAAATGCTGAAAAAATAAAAAAAAGTAGCAAAATAAAAAATTTCATTAAAAATCATCTTGGGGGACCAAAGCATTTCTGGGCGGCATAGGGTGTGATCGAGTGGGTGGAGTATAGTTCAAGTGCTTCATTTATTTTTTCCCTTACCATATTCATGATGAGTATTCCCTGATTTCTTACTTTTTTCTTTTTGGTTTTCTGCTGAATATTGACTTTTTCAAATTGTTCTTCTAGTTTAGGAAAACTTGAAGATTCTTCGAAACCTTCTGTATTATAAGTCTCTTGCCAGTGTTCTGGATTGTAAGTTCCTTGCGAGTGTGTTGGATAATGAAGTCCTTGCGAGTATGAAGAATCCTGGAAATCTGTTGAGTGTGTTGGATAATGAAGTCCTTGCGAGTATGAGGAATCCTGGAAATCTGTTGAGTGTGTTGGATCATGAAGTCCGTATGTTGGATAATGAATTCCATCCCAGTATGTTTGATCATAAAGTCCTCCCGACTGCAAAACTGCTGGGATTTTTCAGTAATCTGAATTTAGTCAGCTTTTGAGAGTGATTTTTGAAATTTTGACGTATGAAAGTCGGTGCGGTAAAAAAATTGACTAGTCCGACCGATTCCGGTGAATAATGCGGTTTTTAAATAAAAAAATGTTTGATTCAATAACTCACATTTATTATTTTTTCTCTAACTTCTTTGTTTATTTCTTCCAGTTTAAATAGTACAGTGTCAGGGTTTATTTCTGCATCCCTTCAAAAAATACAAGATGATTAAAGAATTTCAGCCATTTTCGAGAGGTAAAGGAGTTTGTTTCCAACCCCTAAACGGTAATCGATTTACAATCAAACAGCAATTTGTTAGCATGTAACGTGAAAAACACGATTTTCGCTTGGTCGCCTATGGTTTGGGTGTTGGTCTGTAGGCGGCCTGTCTAGAGGTATGGCCTAAACCACAGAGGGTTTAGCGTAAATCATTTTCTTAACGTACCGAGAAATTGCTCTCATTAAAAAAATGCCATCAAAAACTTAGTCGATTGGCGTTTACAGAGTTCCTAAAAACTGATTAGGAAAAATGACCCTACTAGCAGAAACCTCCAACAATTTTTGCTTTTTCAACTTAAAGGGGCATGCTTGCCGCCGATGGAATATTTTGAAAGGCGGGTACCAGGTCAATTCAAACGAGAATTATTTCATAATAAATTTTAGTTGAGTACCGTGCGGGCAATAAGTAATCCAAAACTCTTATATCTTTCAATAACATCGGTGGCCTAGTGGAATAGCGGCGGCGAACTGCGATAGTTGGTCGTTGGTTCGATTCCCACTGGAGGTATAATTTTCCTCCACTTTTCCAAAATTTCGTCAAATTAATTCTCGTTTGAACTTCACTGGTACCCGCCTTTCAATTTATTTCCATCGGCGACGAGCATGCCCTTTAAGTACAAAGTACCCAAATATATATCCAAGACCTAGAAAAAGTGCGTTACACAATTATTAGTCACAATTTCCGTAGGCTGGCTACCCCCGAGCCTGAAGGCTAAGCCTGAACTTGTTGTTTACAAGGGTATCACAGGGATTTTCAACAAGTCGGATACTAGAGGGGCGGAGTGGTACTCGCAAAGTTATGACCTCTCAAAAGTGGCCGAAATTCTTTAATCACCCTTTAATTAAAAAAATGCCATTTTTTAAAAGATTACGTTTTACAGCTTATTGCAGCTTTTCGACCATTGTCCACTGGAATAAGTACTCCTACGCAACTTATAGTCGTAGCTTCAGAGTAGAGAAACTAAAATTTTCAATTTTAGTGAAAAAATAGAATGACTAAAAGCTAATTTCAAGTTCAACAGATTTTGTCTTACAAAAAACCCGGGCTTTATATTTTTTACTCATCTAAAAACCTTAAAATTATCAATCAAAAATGACTAATAACTAATTGCTTAGCGGCGCTTGTTTGGTATAAAGTTTTTGAAAGCTCTAAAAAGCTCGAATAACAAAAGCAATCTGAGCAAAAAAACCTTGTAGTGCTGACCTTTGCGTCGTCATGTGTTTGTGCTTCTTCTAATGCGGCCGAAGCGCGTCTTTGCCCTTGGACGTCAGATTAATCTTATCTTTGCATGGGATGCTGAAGCGTGGTAGTCGTACTTGTTTTGCATGATATCGCTGACCTCTCTTAAATTCCATCTTGTATTGTTGCTTCCTGGCTGGAGTTGGAATGATAAACGATCTGAAACATGCAAAATATGCGAAACAAACGTAAAACAAGAGCAGGAAATATGAGTTTAGAGAAAAAACATCGCAGGCAAAAATGTTGGCAGCAATTAAACAATTTGAAAAGTCAGACAGATCGACTTTATAAGATAATGGGGGGGTAACCTTGGTCCCCTCTGTTGTTTTTCTTGTGCTTTTTTAGGCTTTAGTTTAGGCGAGGCTAGGCCAGCGTAAGTTTCGATGGACTCAAACATGAGTCTAAAACCCGTTTGAATCTGTATTAAAATACGCTAGTCTACCCTTGCATAAGCCTAATGACTTAAAAGTCTTTAAAAAAACAACAGGGGGACCAAGGCAAACAGACCCCACCATTATCATATAGGCCAGACAGATCAAACACCATTTTTTTAATAAAAATCAATACATTTCTGATCAATCAATTCATATCGGAACCCTGAACATGTCTTTTATGCTACAGCACTCGTGCGTGAGGGTATTTTTTTCAAAGCTGAATTTGAAACTTACCCCAACGGAAGACCAGGATCTTTATGTAATTCTTCTTTCATGTAACAGTGCCATTCATCACATTTGAGTCTATTGTACAAAAGTTCTTGAAAAATCAGACCAATTGCTGCTGTTAAATTTTCTGAAATTTTAAATTTATAAAATTATCAATACAGTAGAAAAACTGTTTAAAATTGACTATAAATATGAGTTCCGGACTTCGATTGGCTTCTAGCTTAAAATACTCTGTATTTCAAGAATTTTATCTGGCTAGTTGAGAAAAGACCAAAATTTGACTAACAAGGGAACAACCAAAGCTGTCTTTCCGATGTAATTTTAAGACCCGAATAAAAAATGTTAACCATGGTCATTTCAGTATGTGAAATTTTAATATTGTCGGCAGACAGCAAGAAAAATAATGAAGAGAAGCAGCCAGAGAGTGCGAAAAAGTGCTCACTTTACCCTATGATTTTCGAACAGTTTCAAGCCAAAATATCCAGCAACTTTGAGTGTCAATGCGAAAACTTTTTTCTCAGTTTCTTCAGCATAGTGCGGTAGTTTTTTGGGGGAGGAGAAGATTGGGCTATTTCGAATTTGACCAAATTCGAACTGGGCCAATGCGAGCTGGGCAAATTTCAAACTAGGCCATTTTGAACTGGCCCAATTGAAAAACTGCGCCGTTTCAAATTGGGCCAATTTTAAACTGAGCTAATGCAAAATGGGCCAATTTCAAATTGGACCACTAAAAGTTGTTGAAAAATTGCCCCAGTTTGCATTGGCCCAGTTTGAATTGGCCTAGCTTTAAATGGGCTAGTTCGAAATGGCCGAATTTTCTCCTCCGCTAGTTCAATTATATTGTTGGGTGAAATCGATGTTATAAGTCCAAAAGTGGCATCCCAAAAATTGAGGAAATTTAAATTTGAATTATTCTATAGTGTGAAAAATAGCTGAAATCGAAGAGGAATACTTCTGCCTCCCTGTCCTTATCATTTTTCTCGCTGTCCGCCGACAATATCCCAAATTCACACACTAAACCAACCATCGCAAACATTTTTTATACAGGTATTGACATCAGACTGGAAAGGCACAAAAATCCTTTGTAAGGAAAATATCCGCACTCGCCTGCGCTACGAAATGGGTAGCTGCGTTGTAGAAATCGTAAAATCATGTAAAACGTATAATTTTGTAGCCCGGATCTTCTCTTTTGAAAACAATATGCGACTTGGCAATGGCCGCAACCGGAAGTGATTTCCAAGCATCTACGATCCACTGGAGATAGACTTTCGGCTTTCGGTTTAGATTCCTAAAGCCTTCGGTTAAAAAATTCTGGCTCTCTTCTCTGTTGATGCTGTCATCTCTCGCTTTGGCCTTAGGTATCTTCTCTCTTTTGTTCCTTTTTTTTCAGCCTTCGGTTTAAAATCATGTAAAACATATATTTTTGTAGCCCCGGATCTTCTCTTTTGAAAACAATATGAAACGGCAATTTATTGCAATAGAAATGCGTAACAATACCTTGTTTTTTTGATATCAACGGTGAAAAATCTCCTGTCTGGGCCAAGAATTTTTGAAGACAGCTTGACACTTTTATCCCGAGACTAAAAACTTGCTGTATTAAAATTTGGTTTTAGAAAAAAAAGTTACCGACCAAAATATTCAGTCCAATAGACTCGCGCAAAACATTTAAATCGGTAAGAATTATTTGCCATATTTTATCAGTTGATTTAAAATATTTAGGTGAAGGAGAACGCCGAAAGCGGGTGCCTTCCTCAAGCAAGAAATCTGTCGTAACTTCTTTTGGAATGATTTGCAGCAGACATTTTTCAGCTAATAAAACTAGCAAAAGTTTAGAGAGAAAATACATTTCAGCCAGAGAATATAGCAAAACTCTTAAAACATTTTTGAGTATAGTATATAATATAGCATTAAAAGATGACCAAACTATTAACACGAGAAAGCTAGACTGTGAGACGAGCTCATTCTAGTGTAGAACTCTATGAAAAATTGTTCGGCCGGAATGCAGTTCACTGGGCATGCCCGAAATTTCATTTTGTCGATTTATAACGCCTTATAGATTTTTGAAGTGAAAAAAGGTCTCATAGGGAGGTCAAGAAATGCTAAAAGGCCTTTTTCATGGAAAAATGTGAAAAAATTCCGTTTTTCGGTTGTCTTACCATGCCTTTCAACATGGTCGTGGCAAAAGAGACCCGACTGGGTGTTGCAATAAAGGTTTCATGACAATAACATCTACAAACAAGGAAAGGGTAACATCAAATTTTAGCATGTGACAAAACAATCACCAGACCAGGATGTGTTAACTCAAATGTACCAGGATGTGCACAAAACGTTTTATCGCGGTATTTCATTGTCGAAACTGACCAAGGGGTACCTTATGACGAGGGGTACGTTACATGGAAGTTTGAATGCACTAAGGAAGCTACAAACAAGATTGGGTTGAGGATTTTAGGTTTTAGCAAAGCATTGGCCTCAAGCTACGTTCACATAATGTGTCGACCTGAGTGTAAGATTTGGGTGTTTTTAACGCGGGAAGAGCTGTTCTTTTTTTTTCTTGACTAAATTTTTTTATCTGTTAGTACTATTTTGTAGCTAAGATTCAAGGCTTCAAAATGAGCTATTGATCAGCCAGATCTGATTAGAAAATTTGGGATGAAAATGCTTAGGTCCGCACTCGGGTCGATACTCGAGAGTGTCGACCCGAGTGTGGTCCTGAGTGCGGACTCAAGCATTTTAGCTAACATTTTCGTATCTTATATAGCTTGTTAATGGCTCATTTCGAAGACCTGAATCTTAGCTACAAAATGGTACCAAGAGATAAAAAGTTTTAGTCAAGAAAAAAAAGTACAGCTCTTCCCGCGTTAAAAACACCTCAAATCTCACACTGAGGTCGACACATTATGTTAACGTAGCTTTAGTGTACAAGAGGCACCTTTTCTTGTTTTCTCTTGTTGATTTTTTGTGACTTTTTAGGATTGAGGCGTATCCTTGCCTAAGCCTAGAGCGTTAAAAATCACAAAAAATCAACAGGAGAATCAAGGCAAATGCCACGAGCCACTTGTATCCTAGACCCTTAGCGCTTTTAGAGAAAAATAAATAAGAATATTCAAAATAATAAATATGAACAATTTTTTCAGACCCTTAAAACAGTACTTCATTTCTTCAAAATAAGGTAGATGTAAATCAATAAAGTAGATTTTTCCAGACAGCGTTTTCATGTCAAAGAAAGAGCAATGATGCTTAGAAAACGACAAACAACTTTTTTTTATTTGTACCACTAGCTTCCGTGTTGTCGCGTTATGATTTTGCATAGAGATGGCAGATGGCCTATTTTGGACGGGATGAAATTTGGAAAAAAATTCAGGACGGGACGCCGAGACGGACAGGGTCAAAAATTTTTCCGAGACGGGTCCGGGACGACAAAATGGCCCGAATTTGCGTCAGCGGGGCGGGACGTCCCCCTGACGCGAATTAGATTGAAATTTTTCTCCGGGGCGAGATATAAGTAGTATGTAAAGGGATTCTAGCGCACTCATTCACAACATTTTTCAATGAATGAAAAATAGATAAATCATACTTCAACGTCTACATATTCGAAGAAAATACCCTATATTTATCGAAATAAAATGCCATAATTTTATGAATTTCATGAATGAATTTTTCATGAAATACCATATCCTGCGAGTTTCCATGATTTGCTGGTTTAGGTAAATACAAAATAATTTTATAAATAAAGTATAAATGAATGGATGTTTTATTGAATAAAATTTTCAACTTGGCTGGTTTAAGTGATGTGATCATATGTTTTTATAAATTATTATGTGTTTTATAAATAAAATAGGAGTAATTGGATGTTTTTATGAATAAACTTTCGATAAAAGGATTTCCAAAGAACTTGTTAAGCTTATGTGTTCAAAGTTTATTAAAACTTTTAGTGTAATAATATAAAAAGGTGTGTATTTATTCAGGTATTAATGAAATCATTATGTTTTCATGGATAAAGGTTTCAGGTTTCATAGTTTTATTGTTACTGTTTTTCAATACTCTAAAAATCATTGTTACTTTGTCATAAAGTAACAATGACAAAGTAACAATAACAATGACAAGTAACAATGACAAATGTCATAAAATAACAACATTGTTACTTTGTCATAAATCTTCAACACGGGTCGTGGCAAAAAGAGACCCTATATGCATCTTATAATCAAGAGTTTTGCTCGGAATTATATTTAATAGGGAAAGCTTTCGAACTGTGAAATCGAATTCATAAGTTCTGATAACGCCATTTCGTAGAGCACAGTCGAGACTATTTTTTAATACAGAATCTGAAAAAAATTTTTATGATAGTTTTTCATATATTGGCAAGGCTTTCTTTTTCACAGATAAATTATTGTAAGCTGAGGTCTCGGGGAATGGTCACTAATAAATTATCGAATTTTCGACCATCTCTGCATAGTATTGGGTCGGTTGTATCTGTCTATCTGTCGCCAACTTTCTGTTTAAGACCAATTTTCGGCCACTTTTTGCTGACTTATGTCAGATGTCTTTGGGCAACCCTAAAGTTCAATATATAAGCTTTTTTTTAATCACAAAACCGATAATTCGATGTGCTTTAAAAAAGTTTTCAAGTCTCCTCAAACTGGAGATGTGGATTTCGGCCTGGATTTTTGCTGGATATTTGTGTTTAAGCCTGATTTTCGATCAGTTTCTGCAACTCATGTCAAATATCTGCCTGAAATCTTCGAATTGATTCACAGCTATCAATGTGTGTGCAAAGACGGTAGAGGCGCTCGAAGTCGCCTGTTGACCCTTGAATATTCCAATTTTCGTTTTTTCTCTAGACTTTTTTCTAATGGATTTGCCACGCATTGACAATGCTTATGTAGCAAAACATTTATAGATCCTGCATTGAATAATTCTCGCCTTCCTACCATAGCTTCAAGAAAAAAGTACGGATATTTCCCGATGACTTGCTTGTGTGTAAACAATCCGTGACCACACATTTTAGGAAGGCATAACTTTTGCTTTCAGTCACTTTGAAATAAGTCACCCATGTCTTCCTTTATTGATGTGTGATTATGTGACTTATAATTGTGAAATTGAAAATTGTATGAATGAAGGCTTTTTTAAAATTTGACCATTAGGAGAACTCACGACTCATGTGTATGTTGTCTTCTGACGTGATTTTGAGTTGATATAGCCTGTTTGAAAAACTTTTTTAATGGTTCATTCAGGGGGGGTATGTGAGTTCTCTACGCAATGAGTAAATGACAAAATTGAAGCAAAAACGCCGCAGTTCGTTCCATTAAGTTGCTGTGGCACATGCATTTTTCAGTAATAGTCCAGCTGCTGGACTGGGATTGAATTGCTAGATTGTTTTGAAGGGCGGGAAATAAAAAATTTAACAATCCTTACACTTTGAAAACTTAGCTGGATTAATATTTTTCTTTGAATTTTACTTAAATGCGAAATTTTAGTTCTTGTTTGAATTTAACTGGTACGCGCCTTTCAAATATTTTCATTGACAACGAGCATGACCGTTTAACTGACAGTTCAGTTTTAATAAAATATTCCACAAATTGAGGTAAAAAAGTGCATATACTAGATATTTTTATGAAAAATGCACTGTGAATAAGAATTATTGCCCTAGTAGCGAATACACCGACCCACCCCTAATAATTTCTTTTAAAACTCAAGTAAAAAGTACACAAGTATATGTCCCAGACCCAGAAAAAGTGCATCACACAGTTATTAGTCCCAAATTCCGTACGCTGCCTTACCCCCAAGCCTAAGAGCTGAGCCTAAAGTTGTTGTTTGCAAGGGTAGCTACAGCAATTTTCATAAGAATTTTTTTTAGGGGGTATTCGCTACTAGCGCCAAATCATTTTACATCTCATGCTATCTTTTTGTCCAACAAGTCTGAAGCTATCTTTCTTCGAAAGTAAGAATATTTTTTTGACTGAAATGAGAGACAGATTCTCTACGCAGTGTATATATGGCAAAAACTAGAGCAAAAAACTCCACAGTCAGTCCATTAGTTTGCTGTGGTACATGCATTTTTTCAGTAATACTCCAGCTTCGGGACTGTGACATGTCTCGAATAAGGTCTCTGAAATTTTATCGGGTTCAAAATTTTTTTTTATAAATATTTGATATTTACCTAGTAGTATTCAATATTATAGTTTTGGCTGATTGACCTTTGACTCCGTGATTCATAGAGTCGAGCATAGTCAGAGATTTTTTCCGTACGTCTACAACAATCATAGCCCAGTGATTTTGGTTGATGTGTGCAGGCACTAATATTTTGTGCATTTTATTTATCTTCCAATTAAAATTGTAGGTTCGAGTTTTGTCATACCTTAAAGTAATTAGGCCTTATACGACAATGCAGTTATACTTCGGTTATATGAGGCATCTTGAGGCCAGTTCCAACGCACCCTGGGAACCGGCCTCAGGGGGCCAGATAATCGAGGCGCCGAAAAAGTGGAGTGTAAGTGTAAAAAGAAAAACCAATCTTAGCCTACTGAAGTAACTCAAGGTGCCGGATAACGGGTGCCGGATAACCGAGGGTGGCGGATAACTGAAGATGGAGGATAACTGAAGTTCAACTGTATGACACGTTTTTGCCTTCATTCCTCTTGTTGTTTTGTTGATTTATCTGGCATCCACACCAAAAGTAGAGAAAACCACTTTTTGCGAAGAGTTGCTAACTATACAGGGTGGCGCAACTTTTCGCCCTAGTTAATTTTTGCCATAACTTTTTGAATTTTTGTTGTTTGACGAGATTTTTTTTTGTTAGATAGAAGAGACTCTGGCAAATTTCAAACCAAACATTGATTTTTCATGATAGCTTTGTTGACAATCACGACCTTTCTAAAAATGTGTCGTTTCAAATGCCTTATTCGCCTGAAGATCGAGCAAAGTGCGATGAATGGTTTATCGATGAAGGAAAAAGCGTGGCAACTTCCAGTTCGGTTGGACGGTCGACATTCCCTGCAATATCTTTTCTGGAAGTTTGCCACGCTTTTTCCTTCCAATTAATAATTCACTGAAAAAAAAACGAATTTTTTGTCAAATAACCAAAAGTCCACTTTTCAAAGTCTAAACATGTTTTAGACACTACAAACAATAGAAAAGGCAAAAATAGTGAAATTTTTCAGAATAGATTTTTTAAATTGACTCTTTGTTTTGTGGTTCAGGTGAACCAACCTTGAAGAGTTTTTAGGTACCCTTTTTTTGGGTCGAAAATGATGAAAAAAGATACGAAAAAAGCAAATTTTGAATTCTACACACACATTTGAGCCTAAAAAGCGAAAAAGTAAATTGGGTGCTGAATTTTATAAAAATGTTTAGTTAACGAAAAATTTTATCTGTTTTCCCTTTAAATTTTGTGAAAAAACTAAATATTACTTCATGAAATCCATTGTGGAAATAAATTCGACCGAGCTCTTAGAACGTGATAGCAAAGCTAAATAAGCATCAATCACTTCCGAAGTTAGCCAGTTGCCATCCGCTAGACTCTTTATCATTTCACAGTCACTTCCCCTTCTCTGCCTTTGATCCATTCTCCATTGGCTGATCTAGTGATATGCTGCCAAACATCCGCTCTTTGAAATTCAGTCTTGAGGCGGGGAAGCCAGCCGGTCTCTAAATTTGGAAAATTTTTATTTCAAATAAAAAAGATTGATTTGTGAATTCATAAAACTTTTGGTGCTGGCCCTATTGACCTTCAGCGGGCATTATTTTTAGCTCGGCCCCCTGCTGTCTTTCCTTAAAAAATGCTTTGGTCCCCCTGTCTGTAATAACTACGTTGATAGTGTGAATATGGTGATCAGATTGGTCATGGCTAAAATGAACACCTTTGGCCGGCCGGCCGGATTTCGGCTTTTCCGGTCGAAAACCGACATTTTTGGTTTCAGGCTTCTGTCTCGTTTCGGCCGATAATTTCGGCTTCAGTTCAGCTTTTCGGCTCGGCCGCACGAAAATTTAATTTTTGAAACTTTTAAACAAGGGGGACCAAGAAATTGCAGGACTGGGGCGTTTTCAAAGAAAACACAACAAGGAAGAGCAAGCTGAAAAAACGCCCCCTAAAGGTCAATAAGGCCTGAAATAAAAAGTTCGATTTCTAAATTCAAAAAACTTAACTTATGCCAAGAATTTTCTAAATTTTTATGCTTTATAGACTGGTGTTTAGTGTGTCTGCTACTGCTTTTACTGCCACTACTGCTTATACTGTTGCTTCTGCTTTGCTACCACTGCTCATACTGTTTTTACTTTTAGAATTGGTTGATTTTCAGTAATTTTTCCATTGAGCAGAATTTGAAGATGAATCTTTTCCTGTAAATAGTAAGACCACGCTCCAAATAAACTGTTGTTTTTCGGCTGACTTTTGAGGGCAAATAATGATTTTGGCAGGTTGACTGTTTTTTAAAAAATGACCACCCACTCGTTCTGATTCGTTTTGAGACCAACAAATTGACTGTACAATTTTTTGAGTAATATACAAAATCTTGGCGCTACTCGGTTTACCTAACCCCTCCCGCCCCTAATAATTTTTAGGCTTACGAATTAGGCTTATGCTTCAAGTCCTAGCATAAAGCTCAGGGACAACCCGTACTGATTTCATCATCTTTCAAAAAAGTATGGTTTTGGGGTAACTCAAAATTATTGGGAGGGTCATGAAACCGAGTAGCTTTTTTGCGGGATGGGGAGAAGGAAGGGTTGGATCAATTCTTGATTCAACTTTTGACCAACAAAGTGATGGAGATGCGTGACAAATTTCAAATGACCCGACAGTTGCTTGAAGGTGAAAAATGACGATTTCAAAATATTTTTCATGAACTTAATAGACTATTTTAAAGAAAAAAAAGCAGGGAAGAAGCAGGGGAAACAATTTTGCTATGAGAAAATGATTACTAAAATGAGCTAGAAAAGTCAGCCGGAACTTTCAAAGCATCCTTTAGTACTCATAAATATAGCCTAATGCATTTTTAAAGTTTTGAGAGCTATTGAAAAGATTACCCCTCCCTGATATATTTGGGATCGACTTCTCAGGATTAGATCAGGACCTGGCGCTTACTGATACCAGTTTTGAAACAGTTCTAAAATAGCAGTTTTATGTACTCTCCAAAATTATTCAAAGAGGGGTGGGAGTTGAGTTGACATATTCTAGTAGCGTCGATTGGTTCACAAATGTTCACAAAAATGTTCACAGAAATTTTATGTTCACAATAAAAAAAATACTAACCTTTTTGTAGCCATAATAATGTTGAACTTGTTTGCTGGTAATTTTGCTAAGTCGAAAAAGCAGAGTTTTGTTTGAAACACTCAGATTACTAAATTAAAAATTGTAAACTTTGATCAATTTAACCAAGTTTACGTTTGACAATTGACTGCAGCTCGCACATAAGTTTTATGTCGTAGATTTGTCCCACACAGCCTACACTTTTGGCTTTTGAATCAAGCAGCTAAACTTTTTTTAAAAATTTTTTGAACTCATTCGAGAGGAGGACAGTTTTTTCGCCTTGGTTCCCCCTCTTAATTTTTTTGTGACATTTCAGGCTTTAGATTCAGGCGAGGTAGGCCAGCGTATGTTAGGACGGACTAAACATATCATAGACTCATGTTTCAGTCCGTCCTGACATACGCTGGCCTACCCTGCCTCACCTAAAGCTGAAATTTCATAAAAAATCAACAGGGGACCAAAGCAAAACTGTTCTCCTCCTGTTCTTTCTTTTTTAATGTTTCATTACAGCCACTGAAATATCACCGAATTACGGTAACACTAGGCATGGTTTTTATAATTTCATCGACGAGTTTGTCAATATAGTTCCACTTTGGAATAGTTCATGTTTTGACCTTGGTTCTTCCTGTGGATTTTTCGTGCTTTTTAGGCTTGACCTGGGCAAGGGTAGGTCAGCATATGTTAAGACGAACTGAAACATGAGTCTAAGTCTTAGATATGCTTGAGTTCGTCTTATATACGCCGAATCCTAAAATTTTGTCAGTAGGTTAGCCGCAGCTTGCTTCCCAAACGAGACTGAGAAAAACAAGGCTGGTCTTATAAAAACATCGGTTAGATGCCACACTAGATGAAGAGATTGCCAAATATTTGCGCGCTAAGACTGCCAGATTTGAAAAGCGAACCCCATTATTTGCCGCCACTGATACATTCGTCGTGATCAGGAACATCCGGCACGGAAGAGGCAGCTTTTTAGTTCAGGTAACGCTGATCTCATCTTATAAATTGTGAATAAGAAGATTAGACTAAAAATCACGCAAAACGCCAACCATCATAGTGTTCATTACATTCCATTCTATTCAAAACTCGAAACTCGAAAGTTTTCCAGCTTCCGATCCTGAACTCAAAATCGAGGCCCAGACTTGACAACCCCAAATAAGACGGTCCCCTCAAGGAGTAGGGTCACATTCATACCGCGACTGTTGGGTATTGTTGTGCCTAGATTTAGCACGAATTTAAAAGTATTTTTGTGGCAGTAAAGTCCGTTTTGAGTGACTTTTCCTTCCCAAGTTTTTTTTTGCAAAAAAAAATTCTTGCCCCTACCACACAGGAGGAGATCAGACAAGAGTCTTGTTTGGAAAATTTTACGAACAAATGGCAAAGATATATAATAATTTAATTTTTTGTTTTGACATTTATTTGTTTTTGTTATACACAGATAAACACACATTTATGTTGAATATTGATAAAAAAATACAGGGGGGCCAAAGCAAAAATGGTACTTATTCAGAAGTAGGGTTTACTTTTCTTTCAAGGCCAAATTTATTGAAAACTAAGGTGGCCTCATAGGCATATTGCTTGGCTTATGGCGATAGTAGAATGGCAGGATATTAAGACAACCCTGGTAAAAATACAATTCACATCTACCGTATACCTCTATTAATCTCCCACACTCTAATAATCATCCACCCCCCCCCCCATTTTTTGACTAGGGTTTCAAATTTAAGACCATTTTTGATTTACAATTTCAGAATTTTTCAGGTTTGAAAACCCTTGAGGGATTAAAAGAGGTTATACGAAAAGAGGATATATATGATTTTTTTTCGTTCACAGTCTACTATCGATATAGTTTTTGTAAATGGAGACAGTTTTGCCAAAAAGACCCGCCTCTCGATATACTATAGCCATTTTTAGAAATATCGAGAGCGCGGGTCTTTGTTGTCATTTACAAAACAGACTGGCAAAGTCGAATGCTTGCCATATTCCGGACCAGACTAGCGAAGAAGACTGGCAGAAGCTTTCAAAAATCGAGGTAAAAAGTGTGTGACCTGGGCGGGAAAAACTCTTGGCACCTACTATATCTAGAGTAGACAGTATTCAATTTAAACTTTGCAGGTCAAAACCTTTGTTTAATTTTGACTTAGCAAATTTTTAACAATGCCTTGAAAAAACAAGAATACCAACCCCAACAGGTAGACCGACAAATCCGCCTTCTTAGCATAGCATTTTCCTTCTTTACAATTGAGATTTTTGTATAAAGTTCGTTAAATATGAAGCGTTTGCTGTTGTCAAATCTTCTATTGCATTTTTCCTGCAACGTATTTTCAATGTGTAGTGTTAAGTTGGTTAATGCTAAAAAATGACTACCTGGACGATTGATTAAAACACTGAGAATTCGTTTTCTTAAAGTCTTTCAGAGAAATAGTTTTAGCAGTGCTTCGATGCAGCTCTGCAAATTTTAATAGATATTCACTAATTAACTTTTTTGGCGATAGTAGCGAATACTCCACTCCCCCCTCCCATAAATATGACCTTTATGCTATAATAAAGTCAAATGCTATAATAAAGTAAATTTGCACCATAAAAAAAAATTATGCACGAAAAACCTGGTTTGACCACAAATTCATATATTTCTTTCGTATGCGTTGGTCCGCCAAGCTGTTTTTTTTTGGCTTCAAAATAGTCAAAAAATAAGTTTGGGTGACCCAGGCATTCAGAAAACACGCTTCTGGTATTTTCATGTTTTTGAATTTAGGAACACGAAAAAAATTGAACAGCCATCCCTGGTCTCACCACCAACTTTCATTTTTCGGATGCCTGGTCCCCCAAGCTGATTTTTTTAGACTCCACATAGTCAAAAAACAGCTTGGAGGACAAGACATTCATAAATAAAAATTTTCGTGGTCAACTTAAGCATAGCTATTGGAATTTCTTTCGTGTTTAGTTAATCGAAAAGACAGAAAATGTCAACAGCGAAAAAAACTCAAGTATGTTTTTTATTTTTTGTCAAAATTTGTGGTTTCAGATAAATTCTAAAAGTAATTAGTAGGAGAGAGGTGGGCCCTATCCAAGAGGAGGACAGTTTTTTTGCCTTGCCGCCCCATGTTCATTTTTTTTGTGATTACATTCTATAGGGTTAGGCAAGGGCAGGCGGCGTATGTTAGGACTGACTCAAGCATGTCTTAGACGCGAGATTTAGTAATATGTTTAAGTCCGTTATAACTAGGGTTGTCGAGTATTCGAAATCTTCGAGTCGAATACTCGACTCGAAACTCGAAATCGAAAATTTCGAGTCGAGTACTCGACTCGATACTCGAAACTCGAAATTTTCGAGTCGAGTACTCGACTCGATATTCGACTCGAAATTTTCGAATAATCGACTCGAAACTCGAAAATTTTCTCGTGTGACTTTAACTGAAATTTTTTTTACATTCTTTATTTATACATCAAGCAATCAAATCAAAAGCAAAAGTGCAATCAAAACATCAGAAAGTCATCTGTTTCTTCAAAATAAATGCTAAAAATCTCTTCTGGCTCCTCGAATTGTTATTTCGAGCACCCTCCAACAACAAATCAGCCATTCCTGTTTGAGCAAGACAATATTTGCAGCGGCTTCTTTCGACAAACGAGAGCGGAGTGAATTTGCAAACAAAAGTGATGCTTTTGAGAAGCATCTTTCCGATGCGACACTGGATATAGAAATCGCTAAGAACCTTCGAGCTAAGACCGCCAAATGAGGAAATTTCGTCGCCTTACGACTCCACTTGAAGACGTCGTCGTGGCAGGGGCAGTCGGGCTAGGCGCCGGCAGTTTGTCTTCATTTAAATATCTCTCGACTTCATCCTTTAAAAAATTAATAATATATTAGTGAAACGAAGTCATGCTAATACAGTGTAAATATCCTGTTTTTAACAAATTCTTACCTGGAATTTGTCGACGCAGTTCACATTGCTGCCATCCTCTTCTTCTTCGTCCCACATCCCATGTCTGACATCTGCGCTTCTACTGACTGAAATCACAGCACTGCTTCTTTTGGAAATGTCTTGGCGAGGAACTTCAAAATCTGCTCCTTGATCACTGCCCATTTGCTTCTCGAGAATACCGATTGCCTTAAAAATAAAGATTTCATAAGCTTGAAGCAATGTAGCTACCTGAACGAGGGGGTGGATAATTATTAAAGTTATACGGTATTTACCTGAAACAAAGTCGAGGATCAAGGAAAGCGGCAAACTCCACCTCAATTTTGTTGAGAGAACTTTTTGTTCTTTCTTCTAGGCTTTTTTGCAGAAACATTGAGAATTCACTTGCGTCTCCTTCCAAGTGCTGCTTAAATTTCTGTACAAAGTATGGATAGCAAGAAGCCGCAGCGTTCTGATACGATGCCTTAAACAGATTCAGTAAGATAGGTAACGGTTAGAACACTTCATATGAGGACATTCATACCATTTTAGTGCAGTCTGAAAAGGCTCAAGCAATCCTATAGTCCAAGTGATCTCGTCGTAATCAGCTTCCGAAAGGCCTTTTATAAATTTTCCAGCCGTTGAATTTGGGTACTTCTCGGCATATTCGATCAAATGAAGTTTGTGCGATACCACGGAATGAAGCATTTCGAGCATGGAGTTCCAACGAGTTTTAACTCCTGGATTTAAATAGTTATAACTTAAACGCGGCAAAGAAAAATTTACCAACCAATTTCAAAAGAGTAGATCTTGGTCCTTGAATATTCCGGAAGGCAGCGATGGCAGTTGGCGTACGATGAAAGGTTACAGCAATCTTGTTAGCCTTTTCGATCAAATTTTTGTTGTCGAGAACCCGAGAAATAGCCTCATTGACAGCAAGATGTAGAACATGGCAAAAACAATGAATACTGAGATATATAAAAGGAGAATCGTAATTGGTAGGCAAAACTGATAGACCTTTCAACTTTTGCTTCCCTGCAGCGGCTACAATATTAGGCGCACCATCTCTAGTCGCTGCAACAAGCCTTTCATTCGTTATTCCAGCGCTTCCATTGTGACACTGAGTCGATTCGCTATGTTGGCAGCATCGTGCTTTTCTGTGAACTAAACTACAGAAAGCACTCTTGAGCGATATTCAAAAATTCGTTGATATAGGAGCCTGTTACGCTTAAAGAAAATGTGAGAAAATGATAGTAAGAATATAATCCAAATCCAACCAGAGCAAAGAGTGTTCTCTGTGAGAAAATTCGTCTAGCGTGAGTGAGACATCTTTGTCGGAAACAAATTCTCTGAGCTCTCACCGCATTTACACTCTGCTTTATCACCCCTTTTCACGAATGCACTCCAAACGTTGCTTGGCATAACTCTGAATTTCCTTGAAAACGGTGTCATTAACACAGTTAGAATTGTACACAATAAACTATACATACATTCAATTAATTTATGTGAATTTAATAAAGGCGTATAGCAGAAGTATTTGAAAAATTTCGAGTACTCGACTCGAACTCGAAACTCGAAATTTTCGAGTCGAGTACTCGACTCGATACTCGAAACTCGAAATTTTCGAATCGAGTACTCGACTCGATACAGTCAAGTCTCGATTTAACGAACCCCTGGGGACCGCAAAAATGTTCGTTAAATCGAAGGTTTCGTTAAATCGAGAGCTTATTTTAGTCATTTTATTTAATCGGTGGCCAAATAGCACCAAAAAAAGGTTCGTTAAATCAAGAGTTTCGTTAAATCGGGTTTCGTTAAATCGAGACTTGACTGTACTCGAAACTCGAAAATTTCGAGTCGAGTACTTGACTCGATACTCGAAACTCGAATTTTTCGAGTTTTCGAGTTTTTTCGAGTTTAACTCGACTCGACAACCCTAGTTATAACATACGCTGGAATACCCTTGCCTGAGCCTAACGCCAAAAAAATTTCAAAAATCAACAGGGGAGTGCAAGGCAAAAAAACTGTTCTCTTTTTAGATAGGGCCGAGGGGTGGTATTTGACAACCAGCGTCCCAATTTTCGGTCCGCTTTTATGATTTTGAACGTTTTGAACTTACCAACGATCCCAAACCGATGGATTTGCGCAGCTCATTCAGCTCGTAAATAACACATTCCAGACATCATCTCCTGGACCAAACTCTTGTTTCCAGGCCGAACGTTTAATACGTGTTGTTTGGGCAATAATCAATTCATTGGTTGCTTCAACAGTAAATTTACCAAGAGCACTACTTTCTTTTACTAACAATGTAAATAGAAATATCAAATAAAATGTTGCTAACATTTTTGAAAAATAAAAAGGTTTTCTTTATCCTTATGGCTGTTTATATCAAAAATTGATTTATTTTGAAATTCGCATGACCTAATCAATAATATTGGATGCATGATGATTTGCCAAGCCTCAGCAATCTGCTACTTTGATTAATGTATATTTTCTCAAAATTCCGAATAATTAATTTTAAAAAAGTCAGAGCAGTGTCGGAAAAGTCATAAATACTCGACACTGGGCCTTATACGCGGGGAAGACAGTTTTCTGCTCGGTTCCCGTGTTGATTTTTTAGTGTTTTTCAGGCTTCAAACTCAAGGTTAGCCGGTGTAAGTTAGCATAGGATCGCACATGAATCGAAGGGACTTTATATGCGTTCACGGTTCTTGAAAAAAAAAACCTCAGCCTGAGTTAAAGAAGCATTATATTGCTATTGGAGACATCCAGGAGAATCAAAATCAGCTTGGAGAACAAGGCTGAGTTTTCAAAAAAATTGAAGAACCGTGAACGAATTTAGAGCCAACAGGGTTATGTTTTCAAGACTCCTGACCAAACATTGAATGCCGAATCGAAATGCACCAAAACGAAATTTGGCCAACGAACCAACAGGGGGGACCAAAGCAGTTTTTAAGTTTTTTTCAAAATTTTCGAAATTGTGTCCTAACCACCTAAACCACCCAAACCAGCGAAAACCATCCAAAATCACCCAAACCACCAAAATCACACCAAACACTTATTCCCCAAACTCAAAATTTTCTTCATAAAACGTGATTTTACCGGTTTCAAACCATGTTCAGCGTGCATGAATTAGTCTAGAAAACTGGTTTTAGAACCCAAAAATGCAAATACTAGGGTCGAAATTCGCCATTTTGCGATGCGATGTTTTTTGATAAAAAAAAATCGCGATGTGCGATATTTCAAAAAATAAGATGCGATGTTTTCCCACCTGGACCAAATCACCTTTTTGATAACAATAAACAAACATTTCAATACTCAAAATTCAACAGTGGAGGATTCTTGTTTAATTGCTCTGCTTTCTCAGGACTCAGATTGGATCTTCTGTAGTCATAGACGTCCCTTGCCACCAAGAAAATCTGTTCACTAGGCGTTTTTGTCGCCGGAGCAGAACAAAAGCGACGCGCCACCTTGGCCAGGACCAGATACGTCTTTTCTTTCGTCTCAACCAAAAGCAATTACACTGAAAAAACTTCCTGCGAAACCAAACTTCCAGAATTCCAAAGGGCCTCTTCACTTCAACTTGTTGTATGACTTCATAAAAACAATGAGGAACAGCAATATTACCAACAAAAAAAAGCAGAAAAAGCGGCAAAACAAGAAGAAATGACGGAGAAAACAATGTTAAGAAATAAAACATTTTTTGAAAAACAGAGTGCGATGCGATGTTGCGATGCGATACATCGCATCGCTCCTATCTATAAATCAAATTTTTACAAATGAATCATTGGTATAAAATTAGAAAAAAATTGTCTTAGTCTCCTAAACTGGGTTGGTTGAAGGGCTTAGATCATAGTGTGTTGGTATGAGCTCAGGTTTAATAAAGCTATAGAAGATGTTATAGCTTGAAGGTGTTATACCAAGGCAAATAGTCATATTTTGGTAAGGATTTTTTTTTTAAATACGCTTTTTGAACAAAAAGGTCAGAATATAATTTTTTTATAGTTTTCACCGTATAAAATTCACTTAAAAGGCGTTCAAACACTATCCACAGTTAACCAAAAAAGCCCGCAAGTGCACAACTTTCGAAATTGTTTCTTCAAAAAATACCATCAACTTTTTCCTTAGCCAAAACACTCAACTACTTCAGCTGATGTATCGATAAAAATAAAGTGCATTCCGCGAATCTTTACAAAAAAATTAATGTGCAGACAAAAAACGTGGATTTTAAAAGACTTTCCCAAAAATCCTTTTTTTATTTTCGCCGATTTCCGCGCCCATCGCACAAAATGGCAATAAATAATGATAGTTTAATCAAAAGAGAAGGAGGTGACCAGACGCAACCGCCGTCGCAGCTCACACTTTGACTGATCAACTTGCTATCTTCCCACTCGCAGAATACTGCTGGTCATTCAAGCCGCCACAAAAAGGTCGGAAGGCAAAAACACAGTTTCCCCACTTGACTTAATTAATTGCTTAAAATATATGCAGGAGGAGAAAGTACATAAATTACTTGAAAGGAAGAAAATTTTCTCACAATCTGTTAATTCATTTATAATCTTTTTTAACATTTGTTGCATTTATAAATTGTTGGTTATAAAAACAATTTTTAATTTATTTGTGAATATTAAGATGCGATTGTGTACTGTATTTATTGTGTGTGTAGTAGCTACTAGTCGATACGGTAGGTGGGATTTAAATTTAAAATATATTTGTTCGGCTGAATTGCACTCCACACCCCCACTCGATTGCACCTGTACCCACCAAGTTCTGCCTTGGTCCCCCAAGGCAGAATTTTTTTGTCAACTTTTTTTTGTCAAAATTTGATTTTTAAATTATTTGAATTTGAATTTATAACTAAATTTTTGTCAATTTTTTTGTCAAAATTTGATTTTTAAATTAATCCTTAAAATTAGTTTCAAAGCATTTTTAAGTCAATTTTAAAATCAAATTTCGACAAAAAAAGTTGGCCGAAAACTTCGCCTTCAGAGGCCAATCTGAAAAGGTGGGGGTGTTAGTGCAGGTTGCAATCAAATGGGGGTTCGGGTGGACGTGCAATCAAAAAATTGATAAGGCTCTATATTTGTTCACGCAGATGCTGAAAAATGCCTTGGTTCCCCCTGTTGCTTTTTTACTTTTAATATATGTTGGCATCGACCTTGCGACCTGAGCTCGAATAATCATACCTTGTACTTTGAGTTATTTGAATTGAATTTATAACTAAATTTGGGTCCTAAAAAAAAAATTATGCTCTATAAATTATCTATAGGCAGAATAATTATATATTTGTAGTTTGAAGCTTTCATCTACATATAGTATTTTTGTAGGAATGTAACGCTAACAAATGTTTGTCCCACTTTTTAACCCACTCCCATTTACAAATCTTTTATTCTTAACTTTTCTATAAGTTATCTGGGTCGTAGAGTTCAGAAAACTCCTCAGAAGTGACATGTGATTCTTAAAGTTTTGAGTTTTGCCAGAAAAAATTAAAAAAAAACCAGGTATGCTCAAGGGGGTCTTCGAACCTGAGACCCCCAAAATTGTTGGTCACGCTTTTTAACCCACTTAAGATCAATCACTTTTTTTGAAATTGACTCAGTTTTTCGCGTAGTATTAGCTAATGAAAATCCAGCCTGAACGGTTAGCAAAATCGCGGGTAAAGAATTAAAAGATCGATTTCATAAGGCAAATTTCGGGTGGTTGTCGAACCCTTCCTTATTTAAAATGTTTGAAAACACGCCAAAAAAAAATTAATTGCGAATGAGTGCATGTTGAAATTGGCGCCTGTATAGGCGCCTGTTCGGCTTGTTACACATAAATACGCAAGGAATATACTGATCTCTCACTGACGGCAATAATAAAATAATGTGGATCTGTACCAAAACTCAGTGTTTTTCTGCCTTGGTGCCCCTTTTGTTTTTTTTATTTTTAGGCGTAGGCAAGGATAGGCCAGCATATGTTGAGATGGGCTCAAACATATCTTAGACTTAGATTTGAATCTGTCTGAACATATGCTGCCCAAGTCTTGTCGAAGCCTACTCTTTGAATATAACAAAAAAAAACCACAGGGGGACCGAAGCCAGAAAAACAACACCGAGTTCTGGTATAGAGCCAATAAAAATTTCCTAGCAAAACACTGTTCTGAAAATAGCTTGATTTTTTTTTGTTAAATAATGTAGTTTTGAACAGTGTATAAAACAAATCAAAGCATGTTATGATTTATCATCCTTTGATAAATATATAAAAAAAATTTAGTTTCCTCCTCAATCAGTAGTATGCCAACTGTAGAAGAAAAGATGGACAAGTTCAAAAACTTACGAATTACAGATAGAAACTACGATGCTATAAAGAATATGCATCACAACTGGTACTACACAGCCATCAAGGACTTATTGGTCAGCTGGGCAAACAGCTTTACAAGAAGCTTTCCAAAGGTATGTATAAATTAGTACAATTTCCAATATTTTTCTTTACTATTTTTTGGTTTTTCTGAAGTTCTTTTTTATTTTTTATCGTGATTCCACAATTCAACTACACAATAATACAGAGTGTACGGAAATTACGCGCACATCAAAAAATCAAATCTTCTACAAAACAGAATGCCACAGCAAGTTTGCGACTTTTGAATTTGGACACACTGTAAATGAGGGGGAAGGGGTGCTGAATTGGTGTAATTTGTCTTAGCCTTTTTTGTTTTTTTTGTGATTTTTAAGGTCTGGGCAAGATTTAGGAAAGCTTAGAACATACTAAAACGTATTTTAGGCTCTATTGATCTCTAGGGGCATTATTCTCCTCTTGGCCCCCTGTTGTTTTTTTCTCTTCATATAGTCTTGGTGCGGGTGACTCATGTCTATTAAAGTTATCTTAATATTGTGATCATAGTAATTATGGTTAACATGATCACCTTCAAACCACAGTGGTACCAAAATATTTTTCAAGCAAAAAACCAAGGCGACCGAGCAAAAAATGCCCCTAAAGGTCAATAAAGTCCATGTTTCAGTCCGTCTTAACATACGCTTTGCCTAAGCCTTACGAAGCCAAATACACTAATAATTTTTTTACTGATTTTAGATGAACAAAAAAGACTGGCCAGATGTTTGGACAAAATTGAGGACAAAAAAGACCTTATGGAATCAGCCAAATGTGTAGTTGGAGCTCGAAAAAGGCATATGGCCATCAAACTAAAAAAATATTCGGCTCCAAGCAATCCTTCTAACTTAATTTTCCTGCCTGAAAACGACACTCCAGAGGTTAAAGACACTAGGACTACAGAAGGGAAAAAAGTCCAATGGGTTGGCAGTCTACAAGTTTTGCTCAAAGGCAAATCCAGAGAAGTGCCACGAATTATTTCTACTCAGTCCAACGGGCATCAGACTTCTGGTTGGCCTCAAGAAAAAGAAGAACTGAACTTTTTGAAAGGCAGCAATAAACCAGCAATATTGACAGATCTATCATCTGTGAGTGGAAAAACAACTTTGATTGGCAAGCAAAATGAAAAAATAGGCAGACAAAGAATTGGCAAACCCAAACACAAGAGATTAGACAAATATTCCAATGATTCCTACAGAAGAAGGGCAAAAAGAATCAGTAACAGACTAAAAGAAAAGGAATTTGAAGAAAATAATAATGGTGTAGATATGGAGGAGAGAATATTTAAAAGACTGAAGCCTGACATAAATGGAGAAAATATGTTCAAGGTTGGTTAGTTGAATTCAAATCGCAGACTTAGGGAACAACAAAAAGTTTGTTTCCGCTTTGGCACTGGCCTTACCTCCAGTTTGCCTTACACGTGTTAGTCCCACAAAATGATTTTTTTCGAATTTTCATAAACAGAATTTGGCGCTACTCGATTTTACACTTCTGGATTATTTTTGAAACTTGACCTTCTCCCAAAATGATTTTTGTTAGATTGCAAATACAGTCCACTCTAGATTTAAGGACACTAAGGAGATCGGCCAAAGTTTGCTCTCACCTTGGGCCCGACACTTTGTTTGCCAGTTCTGTTGTGACAATCTGGTCCCAAATGTCGCAAGCATTCCGATTTTGCAGACCATTTTTTAAAAATTCAAAATTTTTTTTTACAAAAGCAAAAACTTAATTAAATGACAGGAATTTTCAAAAAAATCTTGCCCTTGAATTGAGTTTTTGCTTTTTCAGAATAAAAATATTGAATTACTGAAAAAAGATCAGCAAAATCGGGATCCTTGCGATATTTGTGACCAGACGGTCGAAACAGAACTGGCAAAAATAAGTAAATTTTTTTCAAGGTGCAATCTAGAAGAGAGCTTGACGGTTTAATAGCCAAAAATGACAAATCTGTCATCTCTCGAGTAGGTTCTGAACTTTTTTAATAGCTTTATAAATCATTTTAGCGTTAAGGTGTCTCAGCTAATTCATCAACTAGCTGCACCAAGTGCAACAAATGAGACTATGGAAACAAAGCAAACTTGGTCTAAGACTTTTGGATCTCTAACTAAATTGCATAACTTGGATGAGAAGAGGAAAAAATTGCCAAGTTCTAAGGTTTTTAAAAATGTAGCCGACTAAGACGAAAAATTTCCATCCAAAAATTTGTCAAAAAAGTAAGCTCTAAGTCGGCTACCACATTTGAGTGACTAAGCAAAATTATATCAAATTTTGGTAGGTTTATGACAGAAGAATGTAAGAGCTATAATTTGAACCTCAAAATTTTTTACGTGTTATTAAGGTATGATTTAGTGCTGGATAGGAATGAAACAAGTCTGAGTCCTTCTGAAAAGGTAACTACTGCAAAGTGTAGGACTCGGATGAACTCACAAGGCATCCGCAAATTGTATATCTATTTCGTATATGTATTTTCGATTTTGTTGAAATTTTTAAAACGTCAAACTTTCTGCCATGAGAATGAAGAAAATTGATAAAAAAAATCGCGAAACGTCGAAAAAGTTCAAGTTTTGGTCAATTTGTTTTTCAATAAGGCCTTTCCAGGATAAAAAAACACGTTACACATAAAACACATAACACTTCTGTCCCGGACCCCTTCTGGTTCTCCCCTGCCTGGATGCCATCCACTTGGTACCCGCTCCGGAGTATAACTCATCTGGGTATATTCTCTTCTTGCGTACTACCACCTCGTTACATCCCTCTTGAGCTCCTGGACAATCTTCCCTGAGTACCCCTAACTGAGAGCGCTTTCTTAAATATCAGCAAGTAGTTGCCTCATCCTGGACCCACAACCTATGCACCCCTTCCTGGGTACCCATCTTGGAAACCACCAAAATAACACTTTTTTCTGGTTATACCACCTGCTTACTTTTTTCCCTTACTTTTCAATAGGTATTCTTTGTTGATTATTTCTCAGACTTTTTGAATGTGAGAACTGAATTTCGGATAATATTCAAATTATGAGTACCGTATATTCTCTATTAGAAGGCCCGGCCTTCTATTTTTCAACCCTAAAAAAGTCGGAAAAATTTGGGTCGATTTTGAGATTTTTGCGTGCTCAACCAAAGTGGAATCAGGTAAGCTCGTGTTAACTAAGAAAACGCGAAAAACAGATTTGCGAATTTCTTTTTCTAGGCTGATATATAGGTCCTCAAGGGGGCCTTCTAATAGAGAGGGGCCTTCTATTAGAGAGGGGCCTTCTAATCGAGAATATACGGTAAATTTGGAAATGGGGCAGAAATGTCCGGGACAGTAGTGTCGGGACAGAGTGTCCGGTTCCCGCTAAAACGTCTGAAAAAGTGGTTCAAAAGTCATTTTGAAAGAAAAAAATAGGAATTCGGAACTACTGTTGCAATATGGACGGCTATCGATTACGACGGTCAATGAATTTTTTTCTTGAAATTTTGATCAAATCGTCAATTTTCAGGGCAAAAGTTTCTGGAAAGTGTATACCAAAAACTGAATACCCTGAAAATACCAAAATCTCATTTTGAATCCGAATTTGTTGAGATCAGATCAAAATAATTTTTATGGGCTAAGATATCCATTAAAATAGGTAAATGGTGCCAAATTCCTGCTCTATCTACTCAAAATAGCTATATATCAGCCCATAAAAATTATTTTGATCTGATCTCAACGGATACTTTCCAGAAACTTTTGCCCTGAAAATTGACGATTTTGATCAAAAATTTCAAAAAAAAATTCATTGACCGTCGGTAATCGATATTTTACCTGCAATATGACCACACGGGGACGAAAATGCGATTTTTTTTCTTAGTTTGTTCATTTTTGATTCAAACGTGATAAAACTGTGGTTTTCCCAAAATAAAATTTTTAGATTTGTGATTTAATTTTAAAATCAAATGTAATAAATCTTTCAGAGTCATTTACACATCGGAAAAAGTGCATCTCGACATGATAGAATGATTACTACTCATTTGCGCAAAATCATTTGCGCAAATTTTTTAAAGTTACAGGTTCGAATCCAGGTGGTAGCAGAAATTATTTTTTCTTGAATAACAACCATAAACTAGTTTTTATAAGACCAGTAAACTCAGGTTGGATAGGAGATCCACCTGGTTCTTTTGAATAAGCACTCACCTCTAGAATCCGATATTTTGGATCAAGCTGAAAGTATTAAAAAATCAATGTACCCTATCTAAAATCGGGGTACGTGACAATTCACCGTCAGTTTACATACAATTATTATTACAATGAGTCAATCGGACACCGTGAGCCGTTAACACGCATTTGACCCCTTTGGATTTGAGCCCCGCATTTGAGCCCCATTTAATTTTGGTTAAGATTCTTCTCCTTCTACCTGCCTGCCTTCGGCAGGCAACCTAATTCAATAGGAAGCCCCTTTGTGGGTACATGGTCCGGGATAAGGGCTGACCCTATATACGAGCTCTATATTAGCATCGATCAGATGCTAAATTTTATATTTATAGTAAATATCGATTTTCAAAGAAAAACACAGAAAAAATAAATAAATACAAATGGGACTTTAAAAAATGAACAGTGAAATGTCCGTGTCCCGATTCAAATGTCGGCTTTTGCTATGGAATATCAACTGGAATATCAATACCGTGGTAGTTACCCACTCCAGGTGGTCGACTTAAACTTTTGTGGATTATTGTGAGTAGACAAACAAATTTTGCATGCCTAAATCGATACAGAAAAAAGGTTTTGGAACATGAAAACGTAAATTTTTTTTAACCAAGTGGACGACCACTTGGTTTTGTTCTACCCACGTGGTCGTACCCGGTTGAAGAACTCAGGTAAAACTCCTGGGTAGTAATATTTTCGAACCTGTAACTTCAAAAAATGAGTTTTGCGCAAATGAGTTTTGCGCAAATGAGTTTTGCGCAAATGAGTAGTAACGGATAGAATTTCCCTAAAATTGAAATCGAGATACACGAGATATACAGTTTGCAGATGTACTTTTCAGAGTGTTTAATAGTTGAAGAAAAATTTTTAGCGCTCACCGATGGGTTTTGGTGCGCACTGCTCTGCAATTAATCGATGGTCTGCCCGACCAGCAGAATAAGACTGAGCGCAACTACAGGGCCTTCAGCCCCGCTTCATGCCTATAATGCCGGACAAAGCCGCTGCTGCCGCCGACAACATATTTCTCCAACATTCTAGCCTTGTACAATGACACTTCCCACAGTTAATAGCAAAAACAAAACTTTTGACCCAACAATATTGCTCCACTTCCAGAGGTTGGTAATTATTTAGATGCAGTTCTGAAAAAAATAGTCTAGGTGCTTGGTACGATGGTGTGAGTGAAACAGACCGACAGAATGTGATTTCTATGCTGATGGATGTGAGTAGGTATGGGAGAAAAATTAATTTTTAAGATTTTTAAAAGTAGTTAAGGACCACTCAAGAAGGTATTTCACTGATTTCACTGTCCATTTCACTTATTAGCAAAATTTAGTGGATAAGGGTATTGGAATTTTGGAAGAGATGCACCTTTCTTCTGCAGGTATTAAGCTTGTAACAAGGATTGCATACGACAGAGGGATTAAAAGGGATCGAAAAAATAAAAGCCCCAGGCTTTTAATACAGAATATACGGTATGCGCCATCGTTATGGACCGGCCTGGGACGGCGTATATAGCGAGGAGGCGTATTAGACGACCCTCCTTGCGTTCAAAATCGTGTTCTTGGCATTGCGTTGTTGACCCATTAGGCAACTCACCACCCCTTTTGTAGCCAGTGAGATGATCTACAAAATGAGTGGTGACTTGCGAGAGAGAAGTTTATAAGAATATGTGAAAAAGACAATTCCACACAGACGTTTTTGAATTTAGAATGGGTGTCTAATAGAAAATATACGGTAACTAGACTAAGCAAAGCTCGACTGTACTAATGATTTGTCTATTCACGAATAAGCCATTGTTTGTCACAAAACTGGACGTCGCCACGGGTATACGGTAATAAAGCTCAGTGATTAAGGAAAACAATGAGACCTGGGTCCACTCTTTTTGTTACTTTTTCTTTTTGCTACAGCCGATGGCTCATTTGAAAGATAGAAACAACTCCTCTTGGAAACGGCCTTAAAGGGCCGTCATATTAATTTTTTTTTGACAAATTGTTATTGTGCGCCGTTTATCAAATTTTCACCTTTTTTACTGTACAACCAAACTGCTGAAGAGATTAATTTATTTGTAAGACCATTTTTCTTTAGTGAACATGACTTTTCGAGATGACCGGCATCTTCTAGTTTGACCAAATCTAAGAGGCTAGTTGGGACACACTTGTGCCCTAGCCAGTAATAAGTAATAAAAATCTATGTCCTTAAAGTTTTTGTAGCTCATAGGTAATTTGTTAAAGTTTGCAGTTTTTTGTAAAAGCTTAAAGTTTGTAATTGGTTAGATTTGCGGTCAAAATAGGTTTTCTCAACTTTCGCTTAAAGGGGCATGCTCGCCGCCGCTAGGAGTATTTCTAAAGGCGGATAAGAGTTCAATTCAAAAAAGAATTATTTTGAAATGCAAATGGGCAAATTTTTTTATTGCCGCCGAACGACTTCTTTTTGTTGCCGAAATACTTTTTCTTGTCGCCGAAAAAACTCGTCGCCGAAATACTTTTTATTATTGCAATGTTTTTGGATTGACCAGTAAATGGTTGAAATTTTGATAAAATTTTAGATGCAAACAAAAAATAACTGAAAATTTTTTGTTGGATTTTTACTGAGTGAGATTCCTCGCTAATGCGAATTTTCGAAATGCCGCTGAGTCCGAAAACCATGTATCTTTAATGATAAATTCTGAAAATATTTTCAATGCAAACAAAAAAGGTATTTATCAAATTCTAATTTCGCGAATTTCGCTGTGCTTATTAACTTGCATGGTCCTGTAATGGGCAGCACCCATGCGCAACAATCAACCTCACCCCAAAGAGTATGAGCTCTCTACCCCTTTTCAGGCCTTTTTAACAGTCACCCTTTTAGGCTTAGAGAGCTCATACTCTTTGGAGGTTCACAGGTAAGTATTGCCTGTCGATTCAAATTTTGAAAATGCCGCTTCCCAAAACCATGATCTTTTAACAAACGTTTTCGAAAAATTGAAAAATCAATAAACAGTCGAAAAACAGTGTTTTTAGAAAATAATAGAAATCTGTAAATTCTAGACGTAGGCACGCCCATCGTAGATGCCACAGAACGTGTGGTTAATGCCTTTCAATCCGTGGAAGACTCTTTTTGTGTTCGACAGCGCAGAGAAATCAGACAAAATGGATACTCATTTCTAAAAAAAGCTCAAATGGAACAATTGATCAGGGATCAGGTTGACATTTAAACTGATGTAAAAGTATGTTTTTAAACTCTTTTGCAGAAAGTAAGCAATCCTGAAGAGATTGACCTGTCTATGTGGATCTTTACGACAAAATGACTGCTAAAGAAAGGCAACATCCCTGTGGTTAACTATAGAGAGAATAGCAATATGACACTTCTCCTGTAAGTTTTACAAAAGTTACTCTGTGAAAAACTACACAGTATTTTGGCTAAAAATAGCTGAAACCAGCCTTCTTAACTAATCGTATCTCAATAAGAGTTTTAAAGAAAGCAGATGGAGCTTGTTGTTAAGCAAGTCTGGAGACTTTAGTACACCTGCTTTTTTCGAAAATTTTAACTTTTTACGAGGTGTTCAATAAAAAGTGCATAAAATCCGAGAATTTTGTCAATGGCTTCTGCATACAGGTGAACCCAAACAATTTTTGATGGGATTTCAGCCATCAGCCTAAGGTTTAAGTGGTTGGAAGTATTTTGTAGTTAGTCAGAGGGTGTCGAAATTGGTCAATGTTAGACCTAACTTCGAATTTCAAGAACTCTAAGTTCCACAGATCGATTACTGTGAACTGTCGAGTATATGAGAGCCAAGTGCTTATTTTAGCTGGAGAAAATACGATGTGTTTTCCTTGTAATTTACAAGGGAAAACGAAGACAATCTAAATAAAAATGCACAAATCTTTCTGTGCAAAAATATTTATTTTTAAAGAGATCAGGCCTTCTCTTTATAGGCTAGAACACACTCCACCCCCCTATAGTCCCTCGAATGGTTTACCAGACAGGGGGTGCTGAAATACAATTTGCAAGCCAGATGGCTAAGAACACAATGCATGAAAATATGGATCCACATTCGATTAAGGACAGAAGTTCGTTCCACCTTGGGTCCGACCCTTTTTTAGCCCGATTTTCAAATTTGTTGCCAGTTTTTTTTTGGACAGTCTGGTCTCAAATGTCGCAAGGATAGACCGATAGAAGTGGTTTTTCGAAATTTAAAATTTTTTTTCTTTTAAAAAAGCAAAAACTCAATATAATGACAGAATTTTTGAAAAATTTTGTCCTTAATTGAATTTTAAATTTTCGAAAAAGCATTGGCAAAATCGTAATCCTTGCGACATTTGAGACCAGACTGTCAAAAAGAACTGACGAAAAATTCGAAATCGGCGTAAAAAAGTGTCGGACTCAAGGTGGGAACAGAGTGTCTTTAAAGGGGCATGCCCGTGCGTTTTGAAAAATGTAGGCGGGGACCAGCATTTTTTGAGTCGTGCATTCTTCACTCGTTTTGCATCAACCTGATATTTATGACCTTATACTATTTTTCAAAACTAGGCAGAAAACATAAAAAATTAGGACAGAACGCATATAAAAGATGTTCGAGAAAGAAAAAACTGCTGGTCCGCCTTTTATCTGTGTCGGGCACGGGCATGCCCTTTAAGGCATGCCCCTTTACGCAGTGGCGTGTGCAAAATTTGAACTGGCGGGACACTTCTCTTTCGTCTCGAACTGTACTCTTTGGAGTTATGTCGAACGACTCCAAAGAGTAAAGTTTGAGACGAAAGAGAAGGGTCCCTGTCAATTCAAATTTCGCACATGCCACTGCGCGCGAAACCATGGTCCTTTAAATCCAGAGTAGACTGTAGCTTCGAATATTTGATGGGTAGAAAAAGTAGAAAAAATATAACAATCTGAGCATTTATAAAAAAATTGGTCGTAAAAAAAAAAGAAATCTGAAAAGGCGCGAATTTAAAATTTATGAAGTTTTTATCGCGCTGTACAACTCCCGACCCGTTCTTCAGTGAAAATTCTAACCAAGTAGCTCTCTGTGACCATAAAAATTTTAATAATTACTTAACCCTGTTAGCTTTTCACTTCCAAGTTTCAGGAAACATTAGTGTCTAAAATAGAGTTGTGGAATTTTCCGGTGAACAGAAAACGGGAAATTCTCTGGAAAATTCTCCAGAGAATTCTCCGAAAACCCGGAGAAATAGGAACTCAATCTCAATTTCCAGCAAAGAGTTGAATAAATAGTCAATTTGCATTTCCAGTACAGTAAAACTTCGATGTAGAAGCTAGGGGACCACTAAATTGGAAGGCCACTGTATTAAAATATAAAACGTACGAAGTTGACTAGATTGAGGTTTATCTCTACAGTTAACTATGAATTGAACTACAGTCAACTGTATAGAAATTATAGTTAACTGTAAAGTCAACTACAGTTAACTGTACGAAAATTACAGTTAACTGTAACGTCAACTACAGTTACCGTAAATCCTCTAATAGAGCCCCGGGGGCTTTATTTTTCAATCCCTATAAAATCTTGAGATTGTCAATCAAAATAGTGCTAACTCTGAAACTCTAGTCAAAAATCGAGGGGGGGGCTCTATTAGAGAGGGGGCTCTATTAGAGGATTTACGGTAACTGTACAAAAATTACAGTCGACTGTACAGCCACAGTTAATCATACAACGATTTAACTTACCGCTTTCCAGTAAGTTATACGGCCTGTAGTAAGTTATACGGCCTGTAGTAAGTTCACATTTTCTATTTCTCTGTTTTTGTTCAGTCGGAGAAATAGGCCGAGAATTCTCTATTATACAACCTTAGTCTAAAAGCATTTCGAGCAAAATTATTTATAAAAAATTTTGAGACACACAAAAATTCAAAATACAAAGACAAAGTCGGTTTTGAAAAATTTAAAACATCAAAAATTTAAATTTTTTCGAACATTTAATGAATATTGAACTCAAACATTTTTAGATAAATGCTTCAATGTATAGGCGAGAGAACCAAAGTTTGCATGAGAGAGCCAAACGACAAGTTATCCTTGCCCTTTCGGGTTTCAGGCGAATTTCATTCCATTGACAGTGAATTCACCGTTGATCCTCTCCCCTTTCCAATTCGCTCCAACTCTAGAGCAGGATATGCGGGTCCGCTTATATTGTCGCCGTTTATTTTCAGGTAGATTTTGTTTAATACCTGTTGCCAATTTTTCTTTTTTGACTAGGTGTATTTAGATAAAATTATGGGTGTCTTTCGATTTAAAGAATTGAAAAACACTTTACATTACGTTGAGTTTTTCAAAAAATTCAACTCGAAAGGACCATGCAAATTGATAGACACAACAATTTGCGGAATACGAATTTGGGCGAGACCAACAAAAAATAATAATGTCTTCGAATTAAATTTTTCACGTTTAATTGAATCTAATTTTCATTTTTAATGAAAAACGCAATATTAGTTTAAGACATTTATTTCAGGATCAGGATTGAGGCTGCGAAAATTCGGGATCGGGATAAGTAAAAAAAGAGGATTTGCCAATCTGTCGTTTCCATGAGCTATCAGGCAAAATACAAGTTCTTATAAGAAGTTTAATTGATTTCGAACGGTTACAACTGTTTTTCTTTATGCAATTTTGAAATTTCATAATCGCATAAAACCTTAGCTTCCCATTATAAATTTTTTGGCATGTAAACTCAAAAACACAAGTGGTTCCTTGAGGTTAAGACCTTTCTTATAAATAGGCTATCTACAAACCAAGACCTAAAATACAGCGAGAACCAAGCAAAAATCGTGTTTTTGACCTTATATCTACAAAATATTCATCGCAAGCTTTGTTTACAGAATATCGAAAAAGCTTCATGACAAAAAATTTATAAGCGTTTAAAATCAGTTGATTTTTTTAAGAAAATCCCTATCGCATAAATTGCTGTAAAACAGAGCAGAAAATAATTATACCTGATGAATTACTCTTGACGAAATACTAGAACCTGTCCAAACCTGTCCGAAAAAAAAGAATAATAAAAAACCGCAAAATCATGCAAAAATACAATTTTTTCTGGCCAAAAATACTTTTAAAATGTTCATCGTACTTGGCGATTTCCGGGATCGGGATTTTTGAAATCGATCAGTAGGGATTCGGGATCGGGATTCAACAACAAAATTTTCGGGATTTAAATCCCTATTCGGGAGGCATCCTGATCCCATGCAAACTTCTAGTTTCAATTATTCTGCCAAACTTATTTGACAATTTTTTTAACTACAATTGTATATAATATCTAAGTTACCGTATAACCTCTATTAAACGGGCACCCCTACAGTTAACGTTTTTTCAAATTTGCTTTGCTTTTTAACCCCAATATTGTTCATTTTTCGAAACGGACGACCACTCATTTTGTAGAGCTTCACAAACTCTACAAAATGAGTGGTCGTCCGTTTCGAAAAATAAACAATATTGGGGTTAAAAAAGCAAAGCAAATTTGAAAAACGTTAACTGTAGGGGTACCTGTTTAATAGAGGTTATACGGTATTAACCTGATAATTTTTCCAGCCCTCCCATACTTAACCCGACTGTTTTTTCACCTTTGTGCTATCTCCAGCTGTAGCAGTTCCCTTCATTCTCAGGTCTCATCTAAACTGATTTTTGACTATTGTTAAAAAAATTGCAAAACATTACTTACAGTCCTTATGTGTTTGGTCCTTTCATACTTGGTCCAGTAAGTTTTCAACTCTATATGCATTCGCATGTCTGGAAAAAAGATGCCTTGGTCCCCCAGTTGATTTTTTTAAGAACAAAAAATTTTTTATCTTGAAAATTTTCAAAAACCTTTGTGTACACTTTTAAAGCATTTCAGACAAAAAAATTTTTTTTGTGAAAAAATTTTTATGAAATTTTTTGCCTTGGTCCCCAAGTTCATTTTTTTCTCAATTTTTTTTCTCTTCAATTGCAGGGGGTATTAAACATAGTTTTGTTAACTGGGCCTACAGCATAAAGAAGCACTGGTATATTTTTCATGCACCCAGAGTCACTTTCGAGTGATTTGTGTCTAAGGGATGTAATCTAAGAATGTGCGCATCTCAGCCCTAAGCCCTCAAGCCCACGGAGGGTTTTTTAAAACTTTCGAGAAATGAGCTTGGGGACCAAGGCGAAAAAAATTTCATAAAAATTTTTAACAAAAATTTTTTTGTATGAAATTCTTAAAAGTGTACACAAAGTTTTTGAAAATTTTCAAGATAAAAATTTTCAAAAAAAATCAACAGGGGGAATCGAGGCATCTTTTTTTTCCAGAGATGCGAATGCATATAGAGTCAAGTTTACTAAATGATTAATTTAATCAAAAAAAGACATTTTTAGTTTGTTCTAACACCCTTTGTTTTGACTCCTTACGTGCTTTCGCCAAATATTCGTAGGTTTTTTTCATATTAAATCCCGTAATCTTATTTGTTTTCGATCATTTTCTTGATAATTTCATTAAATTTTAACTGCCTCAGTTAGTCAAATTTTTAGACAGAATTTAAACCAGACTGTTAAATCAGTATCAGTAAAGGAGTTCAAAAATTTCAAATTTTTTAAATAATGTCTCAATGAGCGGTTGAAAGGTGTGGGGAAAGTCATTTAGCTTGGAAAATTCAACATAGGTATTTATATGTACACTATAGTTCAAATTAAAAAAAGGGTTCGGATCAAGGAAGTTGCGCTACGCAGGCGCTGTCTAATTCATACTACAGGGTGACCCGCTTGGTTTTTGCTATAACCTTATATTTTGCTTTCCGAATTTGCTAAAAATATTACTAGGATCGATTCAAGTACTCGAAAACAAATAATTTCGAGTATCGAGTCGATTACTCGTAAAATTTCGAGTACTCGAATACTCTAAAGATGACACTAAATTTGCTATGTACAACATTTTTAGCAGATCGGCTATGGACGGATTTTGAAAATGTCAAAACTTTGAGCTTTTTAAAAGTTTGAAAAATCCGACTGTCGTTCCCCATCGATATCTCCATCGAATTTTTCTGAGAAAACCGACAAAGCAAGGAGTTGCCTTGACAAATTTTTAAAATTGGGACTGTTTTTATGTTATCCCTCTGTATTTCAAACTTTTTTTGCTAAATCGGAAAACAAAATAAGAAGTCATGGCCAAACCAAGCGTGCGATGAATTTGGGCCACCTGTGAATTTTACATGAAAACTGACGTCTGGACCACTAGGTCACCTATTTCGAATTTGACAAACTAAGTGGCTTGCAAGGCTCCTTTAAATGTATTGAATTTTATTTAATCGGAATTTTAAAATTTTCAGTCAATCCTTACGTGCTTTGCCCACTTATACTCAGTCCTTTAGGCAAGTTTCTACGTACTTCTGCTGTTCTTCACCACCACAACCGCCCTCTGTCCTTACTTTTCGAGAGTGACCAAAACTGAGTTCAGACTATTTGGAAAAGACATGCATATTATGGTTTTTTGCGCGGTATACCCCAGAAAGTGAAAACATGTTCAGAATCTATCACTTTTACTTTTAACTGTCATGAAAAGGATGAAATGTAGTGAAAAAATACAGTCAACCCTCGATTTAACGGCACCTCGATTTAACGCCACCTGTGGGCTGATTTGGTTGGTTAAATCTAAAACCTGGTATACTACACCCTAGATTTAACGGCGTCCCTGGCCCGGTCGCCTCAAATATAAAGGCCCTCGATTTAACGGCACATAAGTTAGAAAAAAGAAAAATTCAAAAAAATGTCGCCAAAATTTGAACTTTGTGAAAAATTGTCTGTTTGGCGCGAATCACGCGAGGAGAAATCACGTGATCGCAGTCACTGTTCTCGTTTGGGCTAATATGTACGGGTCAATAAGTCACCGCTCTCACGCTCAATGAAATTTTTGAAGAGGCTTCGTTAACCGATGTGGAAGGCCCTGGCAAAAGTGACAACGAAGATATGGATGTCAAAGAAGTCCTTTTTTTCGAGTCTCGAGGCCTCGAAAAAAATTTCTAGTCATTTTTTCGAGTTTCGAGCCCTCGATTTCGAGTTTTAGACTCAAAACTTGGAAATTTTCGATTCGGTTCGAGTCCTCGAGCTGAGGCCTCGAAAATATCGAGGCCTCGACAACCCTAGTTGCAGACTATTATATGTTGGACCCTCGATTTAACGGCACCCTGAGCCCGGTCCCTAGGGGTGCCGTTAAATCGAGGGTTGACTGTACCTCAAAATAATTAGCTACCTCTGAGAGGTGGGAGGCAATCTTTTTACAAATTCAAACATTTGAAGTTCGGAAAGTGTTTAGAAATGCTTCCTTAATATTGTCGAACAGAGAAAATAGTTTAGAACATGACTTTGGGTTACTTTCAAAAAATAGGGCAGGAGTGAACGGTAAAAGGACAGTTCGCACCGGTGCGATCTGTCCACAGCTACCTATTTTCATGTAATTTGTTATTCTAATACACCCTAGTAGCCGAAATTTTCTCAGAAATTCGAATCCGTCAACAGAATTCGAAAAATCGAATTGTCGAGATATGAACTGAAGTTGAAAAAATTGAAAGAAAAGTGTATTTTTTCTCGACAATCGACAATTTTGAAATTCAGCAGAAGTACCAAAATAGCTTTCAAGCAGCCTAATTTTGTTATTAACTTTTAGTTTTGTCACCGGATATAGTTTCGCCGTCGACGCTTGGAGTTTTTCTTCACATATTTTTTTTTAAATAATTTTCGTGACCGAATATAGTTTTTATGAAACATCGAATTTCAGGCGCCATTTTGTCACCTAGTGTCGGCTCACCTGCCATTTTCACAGAGACATTTTTGATGGCTACCGTTCTTTCACCCACTTTCTTGTCCAAAAATAGTTTTTATGAAAATTCACGGTTTTTATCTAGTACATCATATTATCTCAAATATTGTTTATAACATTCCGTAATAAATTGTTATTTTTATGAACTTATATTTTAATTTATACGTAGATTCTTGACTAAAATAACGGTTTCTATAAGAGCTCTAGGACCTGTTGAGCACGAATATCACACTGGCCACTTGCCTTGCCACTTGCCCACTTGCACGAATATCACACTGGCCACTTGCTTTGCCGAAGCCTTAAAGATCATAAAAAGCAAACGGTTTCACCAAAGCAAATCACTCCAAATCCATCCCCCTCCCACTGAGGGATAGAGCTAATGTCTTATTTGTTTCTATTTTCATCTAGAACTCTTTTATGCTTTTTCGGATTTGATAGCTAGTTGGACCACCTATGAGAGACTGCTACCTATCATCATCCTACGGATCGACTGAAGACGACTGACTGAGAAGAAAACCGTTTGGACTCTACGATTTGATTCAAATTTTGACAATGCTATCTTATAGAGCATTTTCGATATACTGTTTGAAATTTCAATACCACACAGACAGAAAAAAGTCGAACCTGGATAATCGAGAAACATCGAACCACAGACTGCCTTGGTAACCCTGTATATTCTTCAAAGGATATTTGTTCATAATCTATTCTTGGTATGGGACACCGGCGAAAATTCGATACTTAGCAAGGCCTGACACTATTTTAAACCCATTTGTGGGAAAAGGTTGCAGACCCAGCTAGGAATCGAACATTTAAGGGTGTCACTATATAGAGGCTTGACTGTAGAAAATATTTTTTTGAAAATCCACAGGCGCGACCAAGGCACCTTGATGTTCTCTTGGGAAAATATTGAAACTATATATTATTAAAAAGTAAATCAACTATGCTCTACAAGATGGCCTTGTCAGAATTTACGAATCGAATATTACAGTTCAAACGTTTCCTTTGTGAAATGATCTGGACTACTTCCAGATGACGACGAATTAGTGCGTAGCTTACCCTGCTAGTCGACTTTTTGGCTGACTGTCACTGCTGCCTATCCTGTTCCTCTTGTTTGACTGTTACTGCCGCCCAGCCTAACCCTACTGATCGACTGAAGAAGACTGACTGAGACGGACTGGACCACTGCTAGATGACAATGATAAAAAATGATTTTTTTGAAACTCTCAAACTAGAATAGACAAACAAAAATAGTTATTTAGCCAAACAAGTTTTATTCAAATTTTAAGTATCGTTACATAATCACCACACTTTAAAAAAATAAATTTTACAAAAAGTGTTTTTGTTGAATTTTAAATAGACATAAAGGCACATTTAGGTGAGTCCACAAATAAATATATAAGTAAAGCAAGAGATTTTAGCATCAGACTAGATGCTGAACATTTTTGACTAAAATGAGCTTAATACTGCTGGTTTGTATTCAAAGATTGAGTTTAGAGGCGTTGGTGGGACATCAACTCGTGCTTGATGGCCTTTTCATCAATATCTGACAGGTCAGAGGCTTGAACCTGCATCAAACTCTCCAAGCCCAGCGTGGCTTTAAGAGCACGCACGGAAGAGGCGTAGAGCATACGGCGGCGCACTGGTGCCTCGTCTGGACAGCTAAAAAATTTAAGTTTTTATTTTCAGTTATTTAGTTATGTAGTTAGAGGAACATGAAGTGGCACATTTTATCGATATTAAAAGATATTTTAGCCAGCAAACTGTAGTAATTGAAAGTTGATACAGTCAAGTCTCGATATAAGATACACCTGGGTCCGTCCCAAGTTGAATAAACCTACTTAAATCAGTCTCTATATAAGATACACCTCCATACAAGATACACTTGGTCCTGTCCCGAGCTCGTATCTTATATCGAGACTCAACTGTATGTCAAAAAAAATGCGTAAAACCCTAGTGCACCCCCTCCCCAAAGAGTATGATTTCTTTAGCTCGCTTAGTGTATGAGTTCTCTACAGTGATGTATAAATCTCCGGCTCCAGCTCTCGCTCTGGCTCTTGCTCTGAGCAGGAGCCAGAGCTGGAGCAAATTTTTAAAATTGAGAGCCCAGAGCAAGAGAAGGAGCAAAACTTTTTTTTAAATAAGATTTCAGAGCCAGAACCGGAGTGAAAAATCGCAAAAATACATCACCTGTTCTCTAGCCGTAAACCCCCAAAAATATGCATTCTCTAACTATTTTAGGCTTAGAGAGCTCATACTTTTTGGGCAGCGAGATGTTAGAGAAACATAAAGTATCACATACTATACCGTATTTTCTCTAATAATGACCCCCTCCTCCTTATTTTCGACTAGGATTTAAGAGTTAAGGCCATTTTTGATTGACAATTTCGGAATTTTTGAGGGGTTGAAAAATAATGACCGGGGTTATTATTAAAGAAAATACGGTATATATTCAAAAAAATTTCTAGCCAGTGAACTGTAGTCATTGAAAGTTGATATGTCAAAAAATGCGTGAAGCTCCAGGTGCGCCGATTCCCCTGGAAATTATAAGTTCTCTAGCCATAGACCCCCAAAGAATGTGAGCTCTCTAACTGTAAATGCCCCGAAAATATGAATTCTCTAATTATTTTTAGGCTTAGAGAGCTCATCATTTTTGTGGAGGGAGGTGCACTTGGGTGCTGTCTAAAAAATGTGGCAATCAGAAACCAATTGACTTAGAAAAAATACTAGCAGTTTTAGACTCCTCGTTTAATTTGCTACAAGATAAATAAAAAGTTAAAAAAAATCCGGCTTGCTTCATTCTTTTTTTCATTTTTGATCAAATTTTTGAAAACTGGTTAATCGCTCCTGTTGTTTTACCAGCCGTTTTTGAAAAACCATAAAAACACAATTTCAAGGTATTTCAAAAAAAAGGTTGAAAAATATAGAAAAAATGGGAAACCGACGAAAAAACAAAAAAAGTGGGACCATGAAAATTGTACAAAATTGCAATTTTTAGTTAACTATTTGTTTTTATTTTTATAAAACAGGACTCACAATTGCACAAAGATAACTTTGGAGAGTTTAGATGAAGCATCAGTGCCTTGGCGTTGCACTTGCACTTCCACATCTACAGCCGCATAACGACACTCCTTGCCATCGCCTACGAGTTTGCGGATCTCCTAAATTCACTTGTCACTTTAAAAAAAGTTAGATTGAAAGAAGTTTATATAATAGCTAATTTTTATACAGTCGAATTCCGATATAACGCCACCCCGATATAAGGCCACCCGAAAATAGACCAATTTGGTCAGCTTTGACTAAATTCAGTCGAATGAACCCCACTTTGACTCCACTGAATAGCTGTCCCGGAGTGAAGTTATATCAGAGCTCGGCAGTAACAAACATAGTTTTACATATATCGTTTTTTCCTGCCCCTGCTCCATTAAGCGGCCCGCTCTAATAAGCGCCCTCCCTTCTCTAGGCTATTTTGCTTAGTATGTATTTCTGTTTTTGGGAAACTTGATTTTAATTACAAATTCAAGTTCGTACTCAAATTTCTTTCGAAAGTAATAAATAATTTGTTCACGTGTGAAAAAATCGATTTGAATTACGAAAAACGTGCCGAACTTGTGTCATTTCTTCGTTATTTCTAGTGTCTTCTTCGTTTGTTTATAAGCTCACGGAACTCATCGCTAGCTACGAAAGTGTTTCTGTCTTCCAATCACACAGCGGCGGAGGGGAGGGATGGTAACAAGCTGGGAGCGAAGGAAGGTGGCGCGGGTTCATGATTAATTTGCAAGCGTCGTGACTGAAAAACCTAATGATCATATTTGCCGTCTTAATCTTTTCTTTTGTGCGCCGGCCGTCCACTTCCTCGTCCTAATTTGCCCAGGATTGGTTTATCAAACATGCCGGTCATAAAAAAATTGCCGGCTCTGAAACGGCCGTCTGCGACTGTCCGGCCTGGCGGAGCCAGCGAGGCCGGAGACTGCGCAGTCACCATCTTATTTATTAGTCTGCAAATGTATGACCAACCTCAACAAATTCAGAGTATGGAGCAGCTTTCTCGCCCTCTTCTCCACAATAATAGTGGTGTCGTCATCAGAGATGCGGAAGATAATGTAAGAGTGCAAGTGTTTGTTGTGTAGGTCTTCGTAGGCCAGCTTGCAGGCACTGTCTACTTTTACTCCAGATGCCTATGAAGACCAATTAAATACTTTTGATTGACAAAAAAATTGTGTAAATAACCTACCATTTTTATATATAAATATTAATTTATGGCCGAAAATAACCCGCTTGGCAAAAGTATGAATGCACTTGGTCTAAAATTTAAAAAAATGTATAAATATCACTGATTTCGAATAACATCATGTAAATTCTTGTCTCAAGCAAAAAACATGCAAATACTTTCAGCAAGTGGAAAGTATGTTGAGAAAAGGAGCCCAATATTTTAGACGATTGCGGAAAATTTAAAAAAAATGGACAAATTGAAACAAATAGTTATAGAATTTCAGTTTAACATGGGTCAGACGCTTCTGCCTTTGCTACCCTCTTCTGCCCTGTTTTTTTTGATATTTGTAGGGTTGGCACACAAGTAACTCGAGTTTTAAATTTTTTTGACTTTATTCCTTGTTTTTATGTGTGTTTTTCCCCAAAATTCCAAACTGGTTACCACGCAACTGAAAGCCTAGTTCACTGGCTACACAGTGGTATAAAAAATTTCTCGGTGCCATCCACAAAAGATGTCTATTTTAATAAAACGAAGACTCTTCGAAAACGAAAAATCGCGAAGACTCGCTTCGTTTTTGAAAAGTCTTCGTTTCCTTAAAATAGACGTCTTTTTGTAGACGGAACTGAATTTGTAGTGTAGTCAGTGAAATAGGCTTTCAGTTGCGTGGTCACAAGTTCAAATTTTTGAGAAAAAACACACGTAAAAGCAAGAAATAAAGTCAAAAAACTTGAAAAGTCGAGTTAACTGTGTGCCAACCCTAGATATTTGCTTGAAAGCAGGGTAAGCCAGCATAAGTTTGGACGGACTCGAAAAAAAGAAAATATTTTTATTTACTTTGATTTACATATTCACTTTTACGGTTTATGTAGAAAAATTTACTTTGACGGTTATGCTTACATATCTTCATTCATAAATTCAAACCAAAGGCTTTAGGATCCACCAGCCTACCGTATTTACTCTAGTAGTATTCGTGGGCTACTAATTTTCAACCACTTTCTTTGGTGGGGCGAAGGACCATTTGAAGAGGATGGTAAAGAGTGGGGGGATTTGCAAAATCGGCCTAAATAGTCCGGTTTTAGGAGGGCTAGCTTCCAGAGTAAATACGGTAAATCCAACATCTTTTTTTTTCAATTTCTTGGTGGGCATAAGACATCTTTAAATGCGGGCTAACATACGCTTGCCTATCCTGTGCCTAGCTAACAAGAAAACCGATCGAACTGTATGATTCGATTTAAAAATTCTGACAATGTCATCTTGTAGAGCCTAGTCGATTTTACAATATATATATATTTTTTATTTTCTGCGCACAGAAAGAAAAAATTGAATCCGGAGACTCGAGAACATGTCAAAGTAGACCGAAATTGCCACGGTCCCCCTGCGGATTTTCAAGAACATTTTTTCTACAGTTGATTTCTGCATAGTGGACACCCCAAAGGTCCTTTCCTCAGTCGGGTACGACACTTTTTCTCCACATGTGGGTTAAAAGTAATGTCGGATCCTGCTAACCATCCTGCTAACAATCAATGTATTATCATATCGAGGGTGGGTTATAGAAAAATTTGTTAGGAGTCGAACCGACGACTGAGTTTTACAATCTTTCGCTTCTCTACCAAGGAGTCACTTATGCTTTTGATCGATGAAAGTATTAGAAGTTATGCCGTTGGAGTCACCTCCATCCCCCCTTGAAATTTCAGAATACTGACCCCAGAGCACGTCTTGAACTAGTTTTTGCGCCTTCATGATATACCAAAAACATTTTAAAAGCAAGAAAGACATGCTTGAGTCCGTCCTAACTTTCGCCGGCCTACCCGTGCCTAAGCCTAAATTAAAGGTTGAAATACTTTTCGACCCTGAAATGGCGCTTTTTCTGCGGGAAATGGCCCTTTTCCTGCCGAAAATATTAAAAAGCTTTTGTTCTCAGAGGTTTCCTTATCATTTTTTAATTTTTTGACCAACGTGTAGCCCAGAATCTCAGCTTTCTAACAAACTATTAACTGACTAAATAAAATTTCAAAAAGTTGGAGAAAAAAGTCTTTTGATGAAACATTTTTTTTTAAATGTAGTCTATTCAAAAACCGTTCTCTCCAACTTTTTGAAACTTCATTCAGTCAGTTAATAGCTAAGTCATAAAATATTACGCTTAAATACCCTAGAAAGGTCCGGTGACTTTCAAGGTTTCAAGTCAAATGTTTTTAAGAAAAGTTCAAATTTTATATTTGGAAACAGTTTACAATGTTTCTCATATATCATAAAATAGAAGAAAGTGGTTTGAGACTTGTTTTGGGTTATCCTCTCAAAATTAGAGGTGGGAAGGGGGCCGACTGCATAAGTGTCAAAGTGTTTTTACAATTAGAGGATACAAAATCGGCTCATTTGGGCCAATCATTTTTTGGGGTTTATTGATGGTGCGGCACTATTCTTGTTGAGACCCCCGCAAAATATCAAAAATCTTTGCCTTGGTCCTCCTTGTTGTTTTTACAATTTTTTATTTATTTTTTACAAATAGCCTTAGAAAAAAAGTTAGGAAAGGTTTAAACATGAGTTTCAGCATGTATAAGTCAGTCTGAACATATGCTGGCCAACCCTTGCCTAAACCTAAGCCTTAATTTTTACAAAACAAGGGGGATCTTAACAAGAACAGTGCCGATGGTGCCACTATTTTTCAACCCCCTCCTAGGGGGCTACTATTAGAAAGAACCTACAATTAGAAGGGGAGGGGCTACTATGACAGTAAATACGGTAGTTTTTTTTGAGACGTCTTATATGTTGGACAAAATTCAAAATATTCCTCGGACTCCAACATAGTAAGAAAAATATTTTTTAAAGTATGTTTTGACATAAGCCAGGCTACTTTGCACCTAATCACAAGCCAATAAACAACGGGGGGGGGGGGGTGTAAAGGTGGATTGAGAATGCAAAAAATGGATCAGATTCTGCACAAAGGCCAAATAGTTTAGTTTTCTAAGCAATTTAATAATTAGTTGAAGGTTTCAATCAAATAACAAAAACTATTTAGACCAAATGCGCAAACATGATAAAACCGTCATTTCTCGCCCAAAAATTTGTTATTGAAAAGTGTAGTAGTGTTGTTGAACAAAGATGGGCCAGCAAAATCAAAAGTGAGAGAGTTGTGGATATCCGGCTTGTGTGTGTGTGTGTTACTTTCACCCTGCTTTCTAACAACTGGTGTTAGGCAGTGTGGGCAGCAGCCGAAACAGATGCTGCTCTGGATTGATTGATCTGCTGCTACTTCTCAAGCATATCTCCTGCTGCTGCTAACTTCTCTAGTTTCTGGCTCTCTTGACAACAACATTACTGAACAATTGTTCCAAGCTGTTAAACTGCCTTTATTTTTGTTGTTCTGCCTGGTGTGTGGACCAACTCTGATGAAATCCAGAAGTGACTCATTAGAGTGGTCACGAAATTGGGCTCTAGCCTATAACGGGTACCGATTTTTGAGCTTGATCCCCCCTGTTGTCTTTAAATTTAAAATTGTTTCTCTAAAAGTTTCAAAAACCATTTCTTCGCACTTATAAACGGATTCGCGACGTTTCCCTGTAAAACCGTTTTCCTGTTAGGAACGTTTCCCTCTAAGAAATAGTTTCACGTAAAATCATGTAATTGTAATTGAATTTGAATCTATTGTAATTCTACGCTTCTTACTTTACGTTTTTATGTAATCATTAAACTTGTATCGCTCAGATCTCTTGCCCCCTCAGTTGGGTTACACAATTAGGCCTTAATTCAAATGTTTTTACTTTTCAGACTCAAAGCTGCGTTCTTTTATATTTACAGGGAAACGGTTTTACAAGGAAACGGCTTTACAGTAAAACGGTTTTACAGGGAAACGTCCGTGTCCCCTATAAACTGTTTTAAGCAACAAAAAATTAGGTAGAAAAATTTCAAAAATTTTTTGCCTTGGTCCCTCAAGCTCCTTTTTTGGAAATTTTTAAAATGTCTTTCAAGCTTGGGGGACCGAGGCCAAAAAATTTTGATGTTTTTGTACCATAAATTTTTTTTGCTTAAAATAGTTTTTATGAATGCAAAAAATAGTTTTTAGAACTGAAACAAAAAAATTTTTTGAAAAAAACAACAGGGGGCCAAGCTCAACTAAAGTGAAGACTAAAGTGACTAAAGACTAAAGTGTTCTTATTAAATATGACTCTATTGTATACTACATTGCCAAAACTTATACTTCATTGCCAAAATTTGCCTCTGACCAACCAATCCCCCCCCCCCTGTTGTTTTTCGCTCCCAATGAACACATTAAAAAAAACAGGGCTGCCAAGGCAAATTTTTACAAAGGATCCTTCAATATAACCGGGAGGGGAGGGGTGTAGTCTCAGACTAAACTGCTCCAAAATTATGAATATCTTTCATTATCGGCAAAAGAAATGAATAAAATCAAGTTTTCAATCAGTGTCCACACACCAGGCGTGCTTAGCGAGTAAAAATATTCACATTGTCAACCTCGCATCTCTTCAAACGTTATGACTCTACAAAGCACGAAGAAGCGATTGTAGCTCGAGAAGGAAGGCTTCTTAAAGATGTTTCTCTGAAGGAAGTCTCCTAATGACCGATTCTTCAAGGTGTCGTTTGTTCAACAAAAATCGGCTAATTTTCTAATCATCAAATCAAAAATAGCAGATGTAGTCTTGAATAAGGCAACGGAAAACAATAAAAAAGACCCGGAATTTCTTGATATTCGATTGTTAGGGCTTTGATGTGTTATTACACGTACCATAATTATAATTATTGAGGAGTGGGGCCTTATTAGAGATAATACTGTGAATCTTCTGGAAAATGGGTTTTTCAGTTGGGTTTTTTAATATTACAATGTTGACTATACAATGTGATGCTCCCTTGTAAGATTGATTCAAAATTAATTTTGATGTGCGCTATTTTTTTTATAAATCAACTTTGTAAACTTGTATCAATTCTCAATAATAACTTATTAGTGGGTAGGGCTAACCTAAGTCGTGCCTAAACATTTCATTTGACGGCCTAACCTTTTATTTATATTTATTGGGCTTATAAGTGCACTAAGTGTGGGATGTAAACAGAATAGGTGGGAGGAGGAAAGGACACAGCCAGTCATTGCTAAAGGCCAATACATCAACCAATGACTTCCCTTTGCTGCAATCAATTGAACTTTTATTGTTTGTCGGATATGGCTGCAACAAAGTAATTTGAACCTTTTAAGCGGCTGTCACTGACCCACCTTAATTATTTGTATTACATTTACTTTTTGCAAAAAAATTCATGTAACATTAAAAAAGTCCATTGATTTGCTACTCGTATTTAGTCTCATGTAAATTGAGATTCTGCACTCACTGAGAAAAAAAAATTAAAAAAAAACAGCCATATATTCACTCAAAGCTTCCAAAAAAATTGAAATATCATTTTGCAAAGAAATTACTTTGCTACAAACCCTGTACAAAATATTGAAAAAATTTGTTTAGGTCCTGCTTCTCTCATAGATTTCAGAAAAAAAACTGGAAAATCGAGTTGGCTTTAAAAAGCTTACTCCCTTAAAATCGGAGATGGTGGAATTCAGTCTGGATTGGGTAATTTTTTTTGTTCAAGCCCAATTTTCTGCTACTTTTTAACAATTTATGCCAGATATCTTTGCGGAATACTTAATTTCAACTTCATAGCTTTATTTGAAGCATAAAACCGCAGAATTTAGATGGCTCTAAAAAAGTTTCTGAGTCCCTCAAAATCGAAAACGGTGGATTTCAGCCCGAATCTGGGTGGATTTATTTTTGTTCAAACCCAACTTTCTGCCACTTTTTCGTTAAGTTATGTTCAATTCCCCGCAACCATTAAATTCAACATCTCAGCTCAGAAGTTAGTCAGGAGTGTGGTACCTAGTAGGAAAAAAGCCATCAGGAGGGGGGGTGTTGGCTGGGGTAACCAAGACGAGGGTAGCCAGAAGGTGGGTTCCAAGGAGAGAGGTAGCCAGGAAGGTAGTATCTAGAAAGAGGCAGCCAGGAGAGGGTAATCATGCGTAGGGTAGCCAGGAGGAAGGTACTATGGAGAGCTCACCGACGAATGTGCTGAGGATAGTCAGGTGGAGTATGTGCTCGATAAATATTGATGTAATTTTCAAAATACTATAGTAGCGCCGATATGCTGAAAATTGTTATTATGTAGGCGTGAGGACTGGTATGGGCTGATGAAAGTAGCTATATATATAGCCAATACATTTGTAGCTTATCGAACTATCATAATTATTCGATATCCGCGGATCAGCTTTTGAATGTGACATCTTAAAGCATCGTGAAAGTATCGGGAAGCTGTTAATAGAGAAAACGAAAAAGTAAAAGTAAAATTCTTCGAAAAAACATTTTGACGTAAAACTTTTTTTTGCTAGAGAAAGCATTGATCCTGACTTTTAATTGTTGTTCAGCAAGTCCGAAATACTCATGAAACTGCTCTTGGTATTCAAAAATCAAAGTGAGAATTCGAATTCCGCTCGAGACAACAAATACCGTATTTTCTCTATTAAACGCCCCTCTTCAATAAACGCCCCCTCTCTAATAAACGCCCCCCTTCAGTGACCTATATCTCAGTCCAAAAAAAAATTTTGCAAATCTGTTTTTTGCGTTTTCTTAATTAGCACGATTTTACCTAATTCCACTTTTCACATTTTGGTTGAGCACCCAAAAATCTCCAAATCGAAATATTTTTTTCCGATTTTTTAAGGGTTGAAAAATAAACGCGCCGGGTCGTTTAATAGAGAAAACACGGTATTCAATAATGAAATTTTAGACAGCTTAAATATTTGTTGTCTTGAGCGGAATTTGAAATTCTATAGTGATTTTCGGATTTGAAGTGCAGCTTCATTAGCAAGTCGGCCGTGCTAAACACGAATCCGGTTTCAGAATCAATGCTCTCTCTAGCAAAAAACTTTCACGTCGAAATGGTTTTTTGAATAATTTTACTTTTATTTTTCAGTTTTCTCCAAAATTTTGTATTAAAATTAATAATTCAAAACACTGTAAGCTTTTTTTAGCACTTAAAATTAAACCTTGGCTCTGGTTTTTTCTTCCAGAAGTCGGGATGCTTATGACTCTACATATACTTGAAGATCGGGCTTGATAACCGCTTTTCTAGTTTTCAAAATTGAAATTCTAAAAAAAGTTTTTATAACTTTTTGAATATAAATTTTTAGCTTGAAAAGTTTTTCAAGCAAAGGCTACTTGAGTTGTTTATATAGCTGCCTTTTTCTGCGAACTAGGCAAATTTATATACCTATTGGGAATAGACAGAGCGAGTTTTAGCTTACTTTGTTGAAGAAAATTTCAAATTGGGTTTATGTAATGTCTTTTTTCATAATAATTAGTACAAGGGTGGGCAAGCGCCTTACAGGGGCCCAACTTTTTTGAGAATATCTCTTTCGTGTGATATTTTAATTATATATTTTCATTTTAAAATATGTCATTGGGCACATAGCTTTACTATTTCTTCTCAGTCGGCATCATTTTATTAGAGTATTTTCGTGTTGACGGTACTATAACGTGTGTCTGGGCTGGTTTCTAGTGTTGATTGGCTTCAGCACCGTTCGATGTGGTCCAGGGTGATCAGGGCTGATCCCGGGGTGCTTGCGGTTGGTTCAGTTTGATTATGAGTGATCTGAAGTAATCTAATGTAGGTTGGCGTTGTTAGAGTTTTTCGGCGCTTCTATAGAATAAACCCCCCCCCCCCCGGTGAGCTTAGGGTTGTCGGATATCAGATATTTTTTTTCAGCGGATAATACCTGAATCCTTCGGTTCAGCTCTCGAAATTAAAAATTGACTGATAAATTTTTGACTCTTCTCGGCACAACAAAGATATAAATTAAAGCTACTCCATGTACTTTGGTTATTCGGCTAATTTTAGTGCTTACCGTATAACCTCTATTAAACGGGCACCCCTACAGTTAACGTTTTTCAAATTTACTTTGCATTTTTAACCCCAATATTGTTTATTTTTCGAAACGGACGACCACTCATTTTGTAGAGTTTGTGAAGCTATACAAAATGAGTGGTCGTCCGTTTCGAAAAATAAACAATATTGGGGTTTAAAAAGCAAAGCAAATTTGAAAAACGTTAACTGTAGGGGTGCCCGTTTAATAGAGGTTATACGGTAACTTCCAAAATTTTTTAAAACCGGCTCGATACGCAATGCTTCACTTACTCAGTCCAAATACTAAAGAAAGATTTCTCCGCTTGTTGTCCTACTTGTAACCATAGGATTTTCTCAACAGTTCGACAATTTTTTAAAACTAACATTTAATAACGCGTGCAAAATAAATGCTACACGGATTTTGGCCCTATACAGTCGACTCTCGATATAAGATACCCCCTCAAGTTCGTTCCCACCTTGGGTCCGACACTTTTTTTAACCTCATTTCTAAAATGTTTTGCCAAATTTGATTCGTCAGTCTAGTCGGAAATATCGCAAGGATTCAGATTTTGCCGATCGTTTCTGAAAAACTTGAAACTTTTTGCCAGTAAGACCCGCGGCTCTCGATATAAGATAGGATGGTATTTTTTTCTCACCGCAAAACACTTGAAAATCACCGCAAATTATTTTTTTCTAACCGCAATTTGATCTTCCCGCAAAATACTTTTTTCTCACCGCAAAATACTTTTTTCTCACCGCAAAATACTTTTTTCTCACCGCAAAAATACTTTTTTCCCCCGCAAACCTAATTTCTGTCTAAGACCAACCAAATTTTGCATAATTTTGCAAGAATTCAAATTTTTCAGCCTGAAAATGACTTGGATTGTTCAGAATCCCACCCGGAATGGCCAGAAGCCCCTGAAAGTTGGTTTTAAGTTGGTTTTTGGGGGTTTACTAAAGGGGGGGGGTAAACTTTTTGCGAAAATTCGATTGAGCGGATCAGATTTCGGGTCCGATCGGCTCAATCGCCCACAACTCCACCCTTAACCACTCGAAACCACCATAAACCTGGAATTTTGAGCGATTAAGCCCATCGGACCCGAAATCTGATCCGCTCAATCGAATTTTAGCAAAAAGTTTACCCCCCCCTTTAGTAAACCCCCAAAAAACCAACTTTCAGGGGATTCTGGCCATTCCGGGTGGGATTCTGAACAATCCAAGTCATTTTCAGGCTGAAAAATTTGAATTCTTGCGAAATTATGCAAAATTTGGTTGGTCTTGGACAGAAATTAGATTTGCGGGGGAAAAAGTATTTTTGCGGTGAGAAAAAAGTATTTTGCGGTGAGAAAAAAGTATTTTGCGGGAAGATCAAATTGCGGTGAGAAAAAAATAATTTGCGGTGCATTCGCAGTGTACCGTATATTCTCTATTAGAAGGCCCGGGCCTTCTATTTTTCAACCCTAAAAAAGTCGGAAAAAATTTGGGTCGATTTTGAGATTTTTGCGTGCTCAACCAAAATTTTAAAAGTGGAATCAGGTAAGCTCGTGTTAACTAAGAAAACGCGAAAAACAGATTTGCGAATTTCTTTTTCTAGGCTGATATATAGGTCCTCAAGGGGGCCTTTTATTAGAGAGGGGCCTTCTATTAGAGAGGGGCATTCTAATCGAGAATATACGGTATTTGCGGTGAGAAAAAATATTATCCTATAAGATACCCAAATCTTGAAAGGTAGTATCTTATATCGAGAGCAGCGGGTCTTACTGGCAAAAAGTTTCAACTTTTTCAGAAACGATCGGCAAAATCTGAATCCTTGCGATATTTCCGACTAGACTGACGATTCAAATTGGCAAAACATTTTAGAAATGAGGTTAAAAAAAGTGTCGGACCCAAGGTGGGAACGAACTTGAGGGGGTATCTTATACCGAGAGTCGACTGTACTAGAAGAGGACATTTTTTGCCTTGGTGCCCCCTGTTGTTTTTCATCACTTTTTGGTCTTTTTTATTTCTGGCATTAACAACAACAAAGCATATCTAAGCGTTAATTTTCCTAATTTGATCAACGAGCTTTCCAAATAGTTCCATTTTTTAGCTCTAAAGTTTTGGCGAAAGATGGATTGTTCTTCAGAAGTTTGGAATTGGCAAGAAAGGCAATTGTGTAATTTAGGCTGAATTGGAACAAATGTTTCAATCACAGACTTGCAAAATCAGGCTTTCGATCGTCTCGACAAGAGTTGTGCGCACTATTGAAATTCTAGCAAAAAATAATATGTAGTCCAATGAACCATATAAGCAAAAAGAAAAACAAAAAAGACCAAAAAAGTGATGAAAAAACAACAGGGGGGAGCAAGGCAAGTAAATGTCCTCTTCTAGTATAGGGCCCGGATTTTCAATGTCTTATCCTTCATTTTTTTCGAGATGACATTTTTTATCTCTCATTATGATACGGGCTAGCCTTAACTGTCCTCCTCTCGGATAGGGCCGTAAGTCCTCAAAGTAGAAGGGGCCGGTTCATTAGAGGGGTCATTTAATAAGAGCAAATACGCTATTTGAAAGAACACACACTTGCAATTAGAATTACATTGGAAAACATATGAAAAAAGTTTATTTTAAGAACATGTGACTAGTATTTTATTCAAAGCATACATTTGATAATTTGAGCAAATGTTTTGTCTATTCCACCATTCAATCTATCTCTTATTAGTTATTTTACTTTCATCACCACCTGGAACTGAGCAAGCTAGCTCATCTGCCAGTAGTGTTGCAGACAACAGTCTGGGTACCCAAAGCTACGAATCCGGTGGAGACAATACTCTTTCAGGAGATAGTGATCAATCTGACAGCGGATCTGAAGAAAGTGGCGAGAAACCAAGCAAGTTCTACAAAAGATACAAAGCTAAAAACTCAGGTTGTTCACTTTTTATTTTGTGGTAATGTACTGTCATTGAACGGAAAACTTCACCTTCACTTTCACCAGTCAACCAGCTTAGGGGACCAAGGCAGTTTTTTATGAATTTTCAGCACCAATAACTTTTTTGCATAAGATTAATTGAAAAGTGTATTGGATTTAAGATTGTTTCTGAGATTCAAAAAAAATTTATTTGCCATAGTTCCCCAACCTGATTTACTGGTGGGCTCAAAATGAATTGTGTGGTGAGGGCATCGGCAAATTTAAGCCGTTAACACATTTTGTTCATAAGTTTGAGTTTGGAAACTCGAAAGTTTTTCTTCCAGTTTGAATTGTCATAATTGTGGGTAAAATGATCGGTTTTTTTAGAAATGTCCTTTTTATAAAAATGCAACCAAAAAGTCATTCGAAAATTTCATACATGAATCTGCATTCAACACATAGTTTATTACATACGGTATTTTGAGTTTTCAAAAGAACAATCCTTGGTGATGAAAATATATATTTTTGAAGAAATTGATTAATACAGCATGGTCTGACTGTAAGACCAGCACATTATGCCGCAGAATTTCATACAGAATTTTTTCGTCTCGATTTCGAACCATTCAATATCATGGCGGTTTTGAGATAACGTCACCTTACAAGCGGTGACTTTGTATCGAGAGTGGACTTAAATTCAAGATTTTATTTACAAAAAGAGGTATATATTTGCAGATGACAAAGAATATGAAAAGCAACATGAAGGCTGCTATAACTTTGACAAATGTGACAGCGCGGGTGCTAATCTGTGTTCCAACCAAGTATGTTATATTCGTAAAGAGTATCTTAAATTTTGGCTGTATTTCACAATCCGGCGCTTTTTTTTTGTCTTGGTCCTCCCTGCTATTTTTTTCGAAACTTTTTATGTTCAGGTTTAGGCACGGGTAGGCCAGAATGTGTTAGGAAGGATCTATCCCCAGGGCTTCGAATCGTCCTTTTTAAAAAGATTTGTACTTTTTTGACACTCCAAATCTTTTTTTATTTTTGAAAATTTAGTCAAAATCTTTTTTTTTTCGCTTCAAAATGGCAACAAGCACTGGATAATATGACCCTTTTACTTCAAAAACAGTCAAAATGTCCTTTTTTTACCCAAATATCTTTTTTTGAAATTTTTCATTCGAAGCCCTGCCTATCCCTCATTTGTTACCGAGTTTTGAGCTTGCTTCTTTTATTGTTTTTTGCTAAATTTTTCAACAGTTTTTATCATTGTGCATGTTAAGATATCTTCAATAATTGTGGGATTAATAAACTCATCGATTTGAATAGATTTTACAAAATTTCGATCAGAAATTCAGCGAAAACAACACAGGGGAGACCGAGCTCGAAAATCGGTACTCATTAGAGCATAAAAACAACCCAAATTTTTCAATTTTCGTGAACGCAGATCAACTCATTTTTGATGGAATTTTTTTTGGTATATTAAAATCGAAATCACTATTTTCGCTTCTACCCTTCTTTAGTTAGGGTCTTGGCCAATGGATGGCTCCTAGATTTTCAATGCCTGAACCACGGGGATGACCAAGCAAAAATCGTGTTTTTGAATTTATATACAACAGAAATTACCGTATTTCCTCTAATAAGGCGGGTCGCTCTAATAAGGCGGCCCCCTCATTTTTTTTACTTTAATTTCAGAGTTAAGGCCATTTTTGATTGACAATTTTCAGATTTTCGGGGTTTGAAAAATAAGGCGTCCGGCCGCCTTTTTAGAGGAAATACGGTATATACAAGGCATGCAATTTTTTTCGCTAAAAGTGTTTATAAATAATTTTCGAGACTTGAAAACAAATTGTGCCGAAAACAATAGCATGGACTAAGCTTAAAGATCAGGTGGTGCAATTTCTGTGGAAAGGCATACTTTATTGGGCGTACCCTCGAGCACATATAGAACCGCTGATTTCAAAGATATACTATTTTGCTTCAGGATTACAACAACTTGACAATGACCTTGTGTGCCGTTAAATGCCGGAAATGTCCTGAATATCTTTTGACTTATGGCAAGAAGGCGAAACACAAAAAACCAGATGATGTCTACAAAAAACAAATGGAAGAATATAAAAATAAAAGTGGTAGTGATGAAGAGAGTGATGAGAGTGGAAGCAAAAGCAAAAGATCTGGCGGTGCAATGTCCGCGGAAACCGAGGAAGCGTCTTCTTCTCAAGAAAAAAGTTCTTTGGAAAGTGAACAAGTATCTTCTTCACAAGGAAGCACGTCCAAGGAAAGCAGAATAAATGCTTGAAATCAAGAATGAAATATTTATTTCAACATGTTAAATTTTTATACAGATTTGAAAAAATGAAAGAAAAATTAAATATACACCATTTTGTGGTCCACTTGAAGTGGATATATGGTGCTTGAAACGAAAAATAAGTTACATAAGGCAATTGCACACATCGAGCTGAAGCAATAAGAAATATGGAACCCTAAATGTCCCAAACTGGCGTAAATTAATCATTTTCAATATTTGAGCAAATAAATACAGGGTGGTCCAACCTTTTCACCTACACTAGACATCGATTTTGGCTGGTTTTTTATTAGTAGATCAGACGTGGCAGGGGTGGACGAAATTTCGATTTATACAACTATTTTTTTGCTCCTTTTTGATTTCGGTTTTCAAAAAAAATGGTGCGAATTTCAAAAATTTCGGAATAAAAAAATTTTTGGAAATTTTTTGAATTTCTTTCGATTTCGTCCGACACACTAACCTACGCGTGTAATTTGTAACCTTATTGCAATATATATAGTGAATAGCAGCTTTTACTTAGGAAAATACGACACTTCTCGTCTTTACCCCTCCACACAAAACAGCAAGCCCCCTGTCCTTCTCCAATAATTTTTAGGAATACTAGAGCCCTATTTTTTTTTGAAAAATACTGAAATAAGTAAGGGTTGTCCCTGAGCCTGTGGCTCAAAATCTTGAGTCGAAACCTAAAGCTCAAGGGCTGAGCCTATTGTTAAGCCTAAAAGTTATTATAAGGTAAAACCGAGTAGTGTTTCAGGATTGGAAGAGGGGGGGGCGGTGGTAAGCCAAGTAGCTGTTTATGAGGGGAGGGGGGGGTGTAAAACCGAGTAGCTCTTTTAAGAGACGGGATGGGAGAGAGAGGTAGGTGTGAAACAATTAAAGCTTTTTTCTCAGCGTGTGTATTTAATTGGTCAATTTCTCGCTGTGAGTGAGATAACTTTTTAATTGTTTTGTTTCTTTCAGCTAGCTGTAACATCTTACAGAAAAAAATGCTAGAAGAAAAAGAACGACTATTGGAAAAGCTTTCTCTGCTATAAGTGCAACAAATCTTTTGTTGAACACGATATTAAACATACATTTTTACGTTTGCTTTTCGTACTGGTGTACTTTTCATTTAACCATAAATAGTGACAAAAAAATTGGCTGAAGTACACTATTGCGTGCCCTCCCAAAATGGCTCTAAAACATGTTTTTTGCAGTTTTAATGCGTGAAACGTGTAGAAAACACGTTTTGAGGTGTGGGAAGGCCATTTTAAAAAAAAAATTTTTGACCAAATTTTGTCTTTTTACCTTGGGGGACCAAGGTGAACCACCTGTGAAGGTATTTGAATACATTTTTAAAAGATAAAATTTGAACATAGTTTTGTTAACTGGGGCCTACCGCATAATAAAACTCTGATATGCATACATTTTTATGCATCCAGAGTTACTTTTGAGTGATTGGTGTCAAAGGTATGTGGGTGTGCGCATCTCAACTCCAAGCCCCAAGCCCCCTGCGTCTTCTTCGGGGTCTAATCACATCTTGCATACAAGAGTTTCTTCATGCGGTAGGTCTCAATTATCAAAAATATATTAAAATTTCATCTTTTTAGGATTTCTAGGTACCCTTTTCGGGCTTGAAAAGTGCTTCTCTATTATTCCCTCCTTCTTCCAATACAGCAGATAATCCCTTTAAAATTGCTTTTATAGCAGAATTGTAAAATGCTTTTAGACACTCCCGAAAAATCGTGAGGGGCGTATATCAAAATAATACGGGGGTGGTTTGAAGGATTATATAGCGAAGTCGTTTTTTTTCAGTTGATAAGGGGTGGTATATGACAGTAGCGTCAAACTTTTATTTGTGTTCTAAGCTTTTTGTGTTAGTTTCATTATAAATCTTTTGAAAACTGTTTCACATTATTAGTCACACAGGTCTGATTAGTTTTTTTTTGAATAAAAAACCAAATTCACATTACTAACATTGTATTCTAATTTGAGTCCCAAATTTTCAAACATATATTAATTAAATTAAGAGCCGTAAAAGGAGTAGCTATAGCTACGCACAAAACAGTATCAACATAGAAAATTTTTACTGATAAAATCTAAACTATGTCTAAAATCACACCACCCTCAGCATCTCTCCTAAAGTTCTATTACTACTATTCTAGTATTACACTTCTCATAACATGGTTGCTAGCTCCATTTATGTTCTACGTAATCCTTACTAAATCCAAGACCCTCGGTCACTTCAAGTGGTTCATTTTGAACCATACTTTTTGGTGCTTGGTATTTGAGACTTGCATGGGCACCTCAAAACTTGTTATCTTAACACCGTTGATTGCAGCATACCAAGCAGGATTCGGCAGATATATCTTTGGCTACTTAAGCAGCGTTATCATGACTCTGGTCTGTTTTACAGCAGCTGCAAACATGGTCACTGGAATAATGCTGACATTAGCTATACGATATTTACTAATATTTCCTAACAAATATTTGACTGGCTCAACGTCAAAAGTACCACTGCAATAGTGTCAATTTTGCTCTTTTGCATTTGTTGTTGTAGCAACTACACCGTTCTGTCAGTGGTCGCCCAAAATCGAACAAATATTATTGCCTGGTCACAAAGTTATGACCCACTCTTAAAAAATTACTTTGATGCAGAACCCACTTTTGTTGTTTATCCTACTTCTGATATCTTTGTGACTATCTTAGCCGTTTTTACTACAATAGTTATAGTTATTCTGATAGAGTTGCCTGCTATCGGATTTTTTATTTACGTGTGTTGGAAAAGAAGTCGCAGATTTTAAAAAATAAAACTCAAAGTTCTATTATTGTGATTTCGCTAGTTCAGGCATCTGTTGTCACTATTTTTTTGCTAATACCTGTACTGCTGTATTTCTCATTTGTTTTGTTCGAAATTCCTCACTCAGCGTCAGCTACGACCACTGCTTTTTGTGTTTTTGACACTCATTCAATTGTGGAGTATATGGCTACTCTTTGTTGTGTCTCTTCTTATAGAAAATTTATTCTGAAATTGATGAGGATTGTTAAGAAGCGTAAAATCCAGACATCTTCAGTACTAGTCCAAATTACACCGGCATCTGGCTAAAGCACACTATAGCGTGCCCTCCCAAAACGTCTCAAAAGAATGTTTTGCAGTTTTAATAATTGAAACATGTAAAAACAAGTTGTTAGGTGTGGGAAGGCCATTAATTTTTTTTTAAATAAATTTGACTTTTGCCTTGGTCTAACCAAAGTAAACTACTTAAAGAGTTAGGATCAGATTTCATATCGCGAGATTTCATTTTGCGACAATTCATTCATTTTCTATGACTTTTTTAAAGCTCTTTAAATAAAGTTTTTGCCTTGAAGGACCAAGGTAACCATTCCCTGTAATTTACATTTAAAAAAAATAGGATTTGAACGAAGTTTTGATAGCTGGGACCTACCGCATAAAGAAACTCCAGTTTTCATACTATTTTTTTCCATCCAGAGTCATCTCAGAGTGTTTGGTCTCTAAAATATGGTGTGTGCGCATCTTAACTCTCAAGCCTTGCGCTCCTTAATGAAAGTTAGGAAATTTCACCTTGGTTCCCCAAGGCGAAAAGTCAAAATTTGGTCAAATTTTTTTTCTATAAATGGCACTTACACACCTAAAACGTGTTTTCTACACGCTTCAAGCATTAAAACAGCAACAAATGATTTTGGGTAGTGTTGCGGTGCGCTGCGGTTAACCGCGGTTGAAGCCGCGAAATCGCACCGCAAATTTTGAGAAACGGCAGCCCAAAACTGCCCACACTGAAATGAAAAACTGCAGTCAACCGCATGATGCAGTCAGCATCTCGAAAAACTGTTCTATCAATACTGACATACTTTTGTGTGTAGTCAACACCATAGTGACCGCGTATCTGAGAGTTTGGACGGCGTCCCGTCTGCATCCGACACGTTTTTGGCCGGCCGTCCAATCGTCCGTTAAAATTTTTTTCTAACGGCCGGCCGTCCATATTTTGCCGTCCTGCTAAATTTCACCGGCCGTCCACCAGCCGTCTGCTATTAATTTTTCATGCCGGCCATCCACCGGTCGGCCAAAATATTGAAAAACGTCCTGGACTTTTTCACCGATCGTTCAACCATCCGGTTTTTCAGCACCGTCCGGACGGGGACGGAACGGGCCCGGCCGACGGGTGGTCACTATGGTCAATACTGTTTACTTTTTTTTCATTGCTGTTCGTGATTCCAATTTTTTCATAATGTCTCAGAACATCCGTAAGGTTTTTGAATTTAGAATCGAGCATTCTGCCCAGTTTTTTGGTTTAGTCAAAAAGTAGAAAATCTGCCTGGATTTTGTGAAAATCTTCCTGATCGAGGACTAAGTCGGCATATTTTAGCGACCATCTTTTGCTGTATCTAAGTGTTGAATATAAGAATATAGAAGTGGGCACATTGAAACTGAGCATATGATCTCGAAGACTGCGTAATTTTCGCTTTCTGACAAATACAATCAAGGCAAAAATCATTCTTTTTTTGCAAAAAATTGCACACTATTAGGTTTTTTGTTTAAAAAAGTGAATGAAGAACTTTCAAGGTCTTTTTCTCTTCGCATAGTATTTTTGTATACCGTTGACTATAGTTCTTTGACTTTTATATATAATCACGCACACACTAGATTTTTTCAATTTTTGTTGACATTTTAAAGCTTCATTAGTGTGTTTTTTAGAATTTTTATCATACCATGCTGAACAACAAACAAAACTTTTAACGATAAACACATATGTGCATGAATATGAATGTGATGATTATGATTGGATCTGATCTCGATCCTGGTGTTCAGGGGAGTGATTATATGGATATAATAATTATGCTTGGATCTCATCTCAATCCTGATCTTTAGGTGAGTGATCATATAGATTAGGATTTATTTATCATAAATCGTATGATTATGCTTGGATCTGATTTCGATCTGGTGTTTTGGTGAGTGATAATATCATGTGATAATTATGCTTGGATCTGATCTCGATCTGGTGTTTTAGTAGTGGTGATAATATCAAGGATTACAAGAGGAAGAAGAAAAGATGACTAAAGTCATAATTAGTAAAAATTAGAAGAACGATGTGAAAAGGTATCTATTGAACAAACAGATGTACTCGTAAAAAAAGATTTTAAAATTTTTATTAATCTAAACATAGCCAAATGGAAACATTCAGAATGAGTCAATCTTATAGTATTTGGACTGAGTGTGTACGGATTTTGAAATCCCGCAATATATTTTTCCGCTATTTTGGCTTTTTACCCAAATTTTGGCGGTGGTCGTCTCCGCATCTCAGAAAGGGGACATCTGCAACTCATAAGCTATCGAATGAGC